>PVIR01000671.1:34981-159224 GCA_004026965.1 Petromus typicus | reverse complement strand
GTGTCTGAGATCCCTGGCTTGGCAAAATTCACTACAATTCTCTAGTGAGCCTTCAGAACAGTGGCGGCCTCGTCATACACCTGCCGCCCTTGGGCATCCCCCAGACACAGTGCCAGCAGCTGGGACCAGGCCTCACACACAACTAAAAGCACCAAGAGGCTGCACTAGCAAACCTCACACATATTAGATTACATCCTGAGCATTTTACACAGTGAAGGACTACTAACAAAGGGGGACAAATATAAACATATACTTGAAGAAGTCTGTCTACGTGTACATGGATTTGTGATTATGTTGCCAACCTCTGGGCAACAAAAGTGACTTCCTAAAGATATTACGGAGACTGGGCACAGGCCCTAGTTGACTGTAAGTTGGGTGTTTGGGACATTTATTATGCAAAGAGCACTTTATATGGCACTACTTTCATCAAGCTTAGGATAGGTCATATGAGATGACCCTGGTTATCTTGCCTTCAAGCCCAAATTCTAATGTTGACACTGAGACTTATGTCTGTTCTTCCCCTAATCTGCTTAGAAAAGACAATACTTTGAATCTGTAAGACAATTTAGGAGGGTAAAAAGATTTTTAAAACCTTCATTTATCATACTTTAATTCACTTAGCACCTTACTCTTAAATTTAAAAGCCAAGGTTAAACACTGGTACTATTTTTGTAATCAAAGATACCATCTCCCTTATAGAAATGAAATCTGAGCTATCTGTAACGCTCTTATCCAGTGAGGAGTAATGTGAACCAATCTCATTTTAGCTTAAAGGCAATCAGCAAATATAATCTACTCATAAAAAAAATAAAAATAATTTATTTCAAAGCAAGAATGTTTAGAAAGTATTTAGAATCCTATTGTACTTGCCACCTATAATCAACGTGTGACTACAAGCCAGTGACTACTGCCAGAGTTCACTTGTGTCACCAGGATGAGTAACAAAAGCCAGAAGCTGCAGCAGCGTAGACACGTTCCATGGTCTGGATGTCCATGTCCTCCCTTCTTCATACAATGTATCTCAACCCCCACAGTGACAGTATGAGAAAGGGGGTTGCAGGAACTCATTAGAACATGCAGTCTTCATGAGTGGATTAGAGCCCTTACAAAAGAAAACAAAGGGGGAAGGCCTGACCCTTCCACCTGCAAGGACGAAGCAAGAGTACCATCTATGAACCAAGAAATGAGCCCTTCCCACACGCTTGTGCCAGACCCTTGATCTTGGATGTGCTGGCCTTCAGAACTGCTGTTTCTGACCTAGTGCATGATATCTGGTGCACGAAGAGACTAAGCTGACACCGGATGGTGCTTACGGAAATAACGGACAGTTCCCCACGCTGAGTTTCTGCCTTGCTGGGTGACCGGAACTGCACGGGGAGGTAGCTCTGGTGAGGATCACTGGTAAACACCGCCTGGAAAGGAAGAAGGTCCGTGTTTAAGGGAACTGTATTCTCCTCCTGAAAGGTCCTTCAAAACACACTCCGTTACATCAATGTCAATAAAAATAGCTGCACAAAGGGGCTGGGAAAGTAGCTCAGTGGCAGAGCATTTGCCTGGCATGTACCAGGTCCTGGGTCTGTTCGGCAAGACTGGGAAACAAAAAGAAAAAAAGAAAAAAACTCCCTTTAAATCCTAATGAGAAGCCTAAGTCCATCTTTCTTTTCCTACTGTTTAATGCCACTAACTGATAAAAACAAACGAGCAAAAGGACCAGGGATACAGCTCAATGGTTCTGTGCCTGCCTTGCAAGCACAAGGTCCTAAGTTTGATCCCTACTACCCAAAAAACAAACAAACAAACAAACTCTAATGAATGAGAAAGAAAAAGAGAACTTCGAGTGTGGAAGAAGAAATTTTATTTCCTCAGATCATTGAGAATGATCAGAACTGAACAGATTTATAAGGGTTTTTTTTCATATTAATACGCAGTTATGTGTTTTTGTGTAATTCTTGCTTTAAAAGTAAGTCCTTAGTGGAACTCAAGTGTGAGCATGCATCAGTCACCTGCAGGGCTGTTGAGGCACAGACTGACCCTACCCTTCACCCCCAAACTGCTGGCTCAACATGAGTGCTGGGCCCAAAAGTCCCATTTTCTCACAAGTTCCCAGGAGATGTTGTGCTGCTGATGGGTGAATCACACTTTGCAAACCATTTCTCTTAGTCTGTTTTTGTTTCCTGTCATAATTAAATATGAATCTGTGTAGTATTAGCACAGTATTTTTTTTTCCACTTGGAATTGGCCTAAAGTCCCCAGGAGCCCTATCTGGGTATCCAATTTTTACTCCTAGTTTGGGTTTTATTTCCTTTGCCCTGAGTGTGTGTGTGTGTGTGTGTGTGTGTGTATGTTGAGGGGGAGAAGTTGTTTGGTTTTGTTGTGTTGCTGGGGAGGACACCTAAGGCCTTGCACATGCCACATAACTTCTCTACTATGGAGCTAGTCTGCCACTTCTAACCAGTCAGTCAGTCTGTATTTCTAAATATAAGTGAATATTAATAGCAAATAAATTTCAAAAAGATTGGCTTTCCACCTTAAAAATTTTTTTGGAAGAAATAATTCAGGGCTAAGAATGTAGTGCAATGGTAGAACACCGCTCAGCATGCTCAAGTGTCTGGTACCCGGCCTAGGACCACTTAAAAAAAAAAGTAATTATGTGTATAAGAGGCGGGGAGTTGTAGGGTGAGCAGGGCAATGGGGAACAATGAGAACTAAGTCATGTCATGTACTAGGACAAATTCTTAAAGTCTATTGTGATCATGATGTGTATATAACATGTACCAATAAAATCAATTTTAAAAAGAAGTAAAAGTAAACAGTTTTTGTATGTGCTGCCTTTTTTTAAAGAAGAATTTCACAGTGCCAATAAAACAAGTCATCTTTGCACCACTTTCTGACATCTACCTCAAGTAACAATATTATATACAGACACAAGTATGGAAACTGAGAAATGATAGCACACATAGCGGCCTTTAACTTCAAACTGTGTAAAGTACCCGGCCAGTGAAAGTAATTTGACGTATTACAGGGAAAAAGTAATTTCATTACAAATTTGAGTACTCTTTCCCCTGAGCATACTATTCTGTACTGGACCAAAAATTTAGGTGACAAGGTTTAAGTATCAAACACTGTAAATGATGATGTTTCGAAGTACAGGGCTGGGAGCCTCTTAGTCTTCCTCCCAGGCCTACCCCCACTGTCCCCCACTTACCTGATGCGTGCCGCAGCCTGCGCAGAGCCCTGTGAGCATGGATGGCATACGCCTCACCGCGGACGGCTTCTGGTAGTACTGTGGGTATGCCTGGGCCATGCAGTTACTGACGTCTTTCGAGTCTGTCATTGCCTGGATCTTGACTCGTTCACATCCCTGAGATGAACAGTAACTGTGGCCTTCCCTGTGGCTTCTGGCTTTGAGATAAAGAAACAATAACCTGCACAAAACAGAAACCGACCCATTTGGTGTTAGACTTCCTCTCAAAAACTAATAAAACCCCTCAGACTGACTCACAGACAAAAGGATAGTCCTCCAATAAATAAACTTCTCTTTAAAAAAAGAGATAAATCACAAACTTAATAAAATCATTGCTTTCCTTCCTGTCCTCTGAGAGTCTGAAGTGAAATGCAATTCTGCTAAGGAAAATATTTTGATACCATGATTCAGTTGCTCTGGAAGATATCAAAGTTAATTTCTGGTTTAAATTCGTTCACTTGGTAATGTGAGAGGATGGAATTTGGCATGGTTCAATATCCCTGGAAGGCTCTATACTTGGGTTGAGTTTAGGACTCAGTGAATTAATGTGGTTTATTCTTTCTGTTGTTATTGTTGTTCATAAAATCATTTTGGTTTAAGGCAAAAATTCAGAATAATAAAGTAGCAATTCTGCCTTGTTCAGTTAAAGCCAAGGATAGTCTCAAGTCAATTGTTGTGTTTTCCAAGAGTACACAAACCCAGGGTCGTTAAGTCCAAAACTGGGCCCGAATCAGCCTAAAAGAACAGACCCCTTTGTTTGGAATTATCTCCTTACTGCCAAGATAAACAGAAAAATCCAGCTTCCAGGCAACAGTCCAATGTCTATCTGCAAACCTAGTCTTTCTAAACCAAAGGAACTCAAGATTCTAAAGGACTTGATAAAATGTGATTGATTACCAGAAATCAAGAATGTCTTTTAATTAATGAGGTCAATGAACAATGTCTGGTTGCAATTATGAGGTAAAAGATCAGCCACTGTTCCAATATCCAGTGATTTTATTAGATACAGGTTAACGAATGACAAAGACCTAACTGGGGATAGCCTTTTTGATATATAATTAAAACAGTCAAAACAAACAGAATTAAATAGAAATAGAAGGTCAGAGGCTGAAGGATTCTTGAAATAACCCAGAACAAAAAATACTTCCCATGTTTTTATACAGAAATCATTAATTTGTAGCTATGCAATTGTCCTAAAATATTTGGGTGTTCCATTTATTCTATGGAAAAAGTACATCATCTCCAAAAAACAAGTGCAGGTAATTTCTTTAAGTCTATTTGAAACTGAAAATTAGTGACGACTGTAAAAAAAAAAAAAAAACTTGGCTGCATATCACATGGGCTGTTGCAGACCTGGAAGAGCAAAGGAGTTCTATCTTATTCAGAGGCTAACCAAGCATTTAATGACCGAAGCCCAACTTG
This sequence comes from Petromus typicus, assembly GCA_004026965.1. Classification (NCBI taxonomy): domain Eukaryota; kingdom Metazoa; phylum Chordata; class Mammalia; order Rodentia; family Petromuridae; genus Petromus; species Petromus typicus. Next base: position 154,558 of record PVIR01000671.1, on the reverse strand, counting down.
CTTCCCCTAGTGGATGTTACCACCTGTAACCCACTCTGGGTCTGCGGCCCTTCCCCAGACATGCTATGTGGTTCCTCCATGCCTCCATGCACCTGTGCGTACTGCTCCACCTGAGACACCTCACCCACCTCTCTCCACCTCCTAACTCTTCCTCAAGAGTCAGCCCCAGTGTCACCCTCTCAGGACATCACTGCTTACTCTGTGCTAAACTTAGAGAATTCCTCCCCAAAGGCACACTGAAATATCCTAGACCACAGGAACTACAGCATTTAAGCCTTTCACCTTCCCCTTGCTTGCTTCGCATGCCCTTCAATGGATGAATCTGCACCTTATCTACATTAGGATCTTGAAAGTACCAAGACATCAGTATGTAGAAGGAACATCAGCTTGAGGATGGAGGGCTGAGAGCATGCTACTTGCTGGAATAGTACAGGAGATTGAGCCTACCAGAACCCACAGGCTGAGAGACTGTCACTGGACAAGAGCGACAAAGCCAGCAGGACCCCAGGAAAACAGGATTAGAATTTAAAAGTGGAAAGATGCAGCCTGGAGAAAGTTAAAAGCAAATATGCCACAGTTATACAGTGATTTTTAAAAACTCAAGGTCAACTTGAAAGATAACCTTAAGTCAGCAGAAGAAAACTGAGTTTTTAATAAAACACAAACTATATCACATGTGATATTTAACTGCCTTCAGAGATAATACAGGAAAAATTATTTTCACTTTTAACTGAGCCTAGTGATTCAACGACAAGGATAATCTCTCTCTCTCTCTAAATTGCTTTAATAGGCAAACAGCAAACATCTTCATTCAGTTCCTTCTGCCAAGTATAATTACAAGTTATTCTAGTTCTCCTTGAACCCCCTAATAATGATGTGCAGAAGTACCCACATCAGCTGCTTTTGCTAACAGCCATCACATCACAGTCTATTCTTAGCTACTCTGAAGAACTAGTAATTTCACCATTGAAGAAAAATAGCATTAATTCTTATTCCCTGGGTCCATGGAATTACCCGGTGCTGGGGTCAAAATAGAACTTCCTCTCCGCCTGCCTTCTCTGCAGTTCTTCCAGTGAATGCACAGGCTCATAGTCTTCACTTTTGGATAATGAGCCATTCTGGCGCTGCAGGAAGCCAAAGGTAACCTGAAACGTTGTGTTTGATGGGTAGCAGAGGCCAACTCGAATCCAGTCATTTCTTTAAAGGAGAAACAATAAAAAAGAATCAATTTTTACTTGAGCCAGTATTCTGAGCATTTCACCATGTATAAATTTTAAGCATGAATCTCTCCTACTTAAATTTCTGTGATGTTGAGCTGTCATTAACAATGAAACTTTGACATAGTCTTGAAACTTCGACATAGTCAATCATTCACCTTTATCTGTTACCCAAATTTCTCTTATCAATCCATGTCAGACAATAATATGGCTTACAAAAAAATTACTTTCAACAGAACTGACAGGAATGTGAATAGAAGCTGGATAAAATGTACTCAAATACTCCAAATGGTTAATAAAGGCAAGTGAGATGGTTGGCTGTGTGTGTCCAAGAAGAAAACACAGCTTGACAATAGAGGTATATACCAGTCATCCTCCTGAAATTGTTTTGTTTATAAATATATTTCTAATGTTTCAAATACTATTAAGATGAATTTCTAGTGGCAGAATGGATGAATACAAAGTATATGCCTTTTTAAAGCTTCTGATGTATATAGTACTACTGCTTTTCTTAAAGTTCTTGAGCATAAAAGTAAATTTTTAAAACCAGCAAAATTGCTTTCACTATTTTCCTTTTTTGACTATTTTTATGGTGATAAAATATAAGCATCATATGATGTAACATTTTAATCATTTTTACTACACAGTTCACCAGCACTGAGTAGATTCTGAAAGTCATGCAAATGTAACTACTGTCCATTTTTGGAACTTCTCCCATCATTCTAAGTAACCTTTAAACATTATGTAACAGGACCTTAAAAGTGTTCAAATTTTACTCACACAAGTCTACTTAATTATTCTAAATACTACTTAGAAATGTGGACAAAAGACACAGGAAGATGTCCTATGAAGTATCGCTTATAATAGCGAAAAGATGAGGAGGCATTAAATGTTTGCTGGTAAAGGACGTGATTAAAGAAAATTCTCATACATCCATATGCTCAGAAAACCTGAGTGTGCAGACAGAGAGGAACCATATACTGTAAATGTTTATATCCCTTCTTTTGATTGGAAAAATTACAAATTATTTTAATTTTTTCCTTATTTTCCTTATTATACTTAGTACTTAAGTGGAACTTTTATAACCCTTAAAGTGTTATTTTTGGAAGTAGAATCATGACAAACTCTATGCCCTTCCTATAATTAACATTAAATTCTAAAATTATGCATCTCCTCTTCCTCTTGCTTCCGCCCATCACGTAATTTTTATAAAGTTTTAACTAGTTAAAAAAGGAAAGGATGACTATATTTCAGGCCCACGTGGCCTTCTGAAACTTCTAGGCTTGGCCTTTACTTCCTTACTATTGATGAAAAGTTTGCATGGCATTTTGCAAAACCTGCATATAATTTTATTATATTCTCAGCTGCACCTCAAAATCATTCTCAATCTTTTTTTTTTTTTTTTTGTCCTGGAAATTGAACCCAGAACCTCACAAATGCTAGGCAAATGCTCCATCACTGACCTCCATCCTGGCTCGCTCTATCTGTGTCTCTTTGCTGTCTGTCTGGGGAAGGGTCTTGATACATTGCCCAGGCTGGCCTCCACGTGCAACCCTCCTGCTGCAATCTCTTCAGCAGCTGGGTTACAGGCTCGCACCACCACACAACTTTTTGGAATACTGATCACTCTGACACATCTTTCCTATCCTCATATCATTTACTTCTTTCACTGCTTTCCCTGCACCTCTATCCAGAGTAGGCTTTAAAAAATCTCATCATGGGGAAAACAGTTTGAATGTTCTTATCATTAAGAAACAATAATGATCAGGCATGATGGCACAAAACTACAAAGAGGACAGAAGAATACAACTGTGTCAGGGCAGAGGTGCCAAAAACATGAGATTTGTGCGCCAATATTTACCTCTTGCCCATATCAGATACCACCCATCAAGTCCACTCTCTTCTGTTAAATCTAAATTTGGTCTCAAAAATCTTTAATTTTAGGGCCAGGGATTTAGCTCAGTGGTTCTGCCACACATGCAAGCACTTGGTTCTTGCAAGCAGAAGGGCCCAGGTTCAATCCGCAGTAACCACATATAACAAAGCTGGGAATGGTGATACACACCCACCAGCAATCAGTACCACATACCACAGTGCCTGGTGTGGTGGCTCACGCCTATAATCCCAGCCCTTGGGAGGCAGAGGCAGGAGGATTGCTGAGTATAAGGCTGAGCTCAGGATCAGCCTGAACTACAGCAAGACCCTGTCTCAAAAACTAAAAAAAAATCTCTAATTTTATAAGAGATCATGTAGTAAACCATGTAAAACTTCTCCCTGTCCCATCTAGGGGAAATTGAAGCATTCAACAATGACCTATTTTTCAACAGTTTTCTGTACATAATACTTTCGCTATAAAGAAAAATGCTTTTAAAATGTTGACACTCAATCTGTATAATCTCTTAAATCATCAACACAAAATATCCAGCCTGTCTGCCTCTCCACACAAGAAACAAAATCCATGAAATTGGCATTCTTTCTAGGAAGGAACTATATTATTTTCCCTCTTTTTAAATTATAATTACGGCAAATATTAACGTACAAAATAAAGATTTCACTAAGGCATGTCAAACACATTACCCTATCACTGTTTGATCATTGAAAATGACAGTAACAGGAGCCTACTTGTTGAAGTTTACGAGATACAGGAAAGTAATCCGGGGTGCCAGCCCGTTCCAGTGGATGGTATAGCCCTTCTCCAGCATGATCACAGGCTGGTACTGCGGGAAGGCAGCCCTCTGGTTAATCCCCCGGAGCACCATCGGGTGGGAAGGATACTCATCACGCACAATGGTCATAGTAAGATTCTGAGTGCTCCATGTCTGTACGTACACCTTAAAAAATAAAAAGTAAAAAAATGAAAGTCCAAAGGGAAGAGAATAAGCATCTGAATAGCCAAGCATACTTTCCCAGCATCAAGTCAAAGGTCTCACTTTGAAAGGAAAGGCTCCACGATCTGTGCTAGACTAAATGAGCAGCAGCAAACTACATCCTAAGCCACACATGCAAGGCAGCCTGCTTAGACTCAACACGAGAAAAGCCGGCTCTGCACTCTGCTGGCCAGGATCTTCCTCATTAGCTCCATGATGGGCTAGCTTGTTCTGAAAAATGCATGTGGTTTCCACAGCCTGTCAATGGAACCCCTCTATCTGCAGGATGTACATACCAAAAAATTAGTAAATCATTGTGAAAACTGATACCCTCCAGGCAAATCTAAGAGACTTTCCTCCAAACCAAGAGATAGAAAATTTAGATATCTTAGTACTCTGGCCTTCCATTTTCCAAAATCTACTTTAGTCCAAAGTTATTTTTCACCCATTAAAAAAAATTATAAAGTGCTCTACAGCAACTGGAAAAACATAACAAGCCAAGACAAATTTGGAAGTCCAGTGGCATCCAAGCCAGTTTCTGTGCCAAAAAAAAAAAACCTCCCACAAATGCATCCCCCAAAGGAGGAGCCTCAGAACAATTTCTTCAAACATGTACCTTAAAAAATAAAAGCAAAAAAATTAAGAAGAGAAGGCAGTATGTTTAAATAGCTAAACAAACATCAGCTGTTGAGGTCTGCATCCAGTCACTAATTCTCCAGGTACATTAAGACATTTGCAGAATATTTACAACAAATCCACATTCTGTATTTTCTGTCACTTCTGTAATTTCATCAGTATTGGCTCCTCGATATGTCCTTCGGGCCAGAAAGGCTTCTTTACTCTCTTCCATTCCTATTTGATTAATAATCTTCTCTAATGACATCATTGTTTCAAATACATGTAGGGAACATACTTTTAATACTATTGGATGTCTCCCTTTAGGGAGAAGTATATATGTAGTATGTACTTCAGTATATAATTTTAAGTGTAGTCATATTTAACATGTGACAAAGAGGCAGGCCGAGAGGCATATGTATGTCCAGCTCTAGCTCAAGGATCAACTCTAGCCCAAGGATGACGTACTGTAACAACACAACTTTAATTCCCTCTGCCTACTCTTCCTTCTGCACACCTTTATCCCTCAGGTCAGCAAAGAGCAAATAATCCATAGAAAAATATTTACAAAGAGCTGAAGAATGGCTGCTCTATCTTGAGATTAAGTTGCTTCCAACTTCTGCCTACATTATTTCTAAGCAGCAGCAAATGGCTACAGGTCTGGGCTTTCTGCCTAAATTACAAATACTCAGGAGAATATTTCTTGATTCTACTATGCATAGTCTCCTGCAGGTATGAGATAACTTGTTTCTTCTCCAGCTATGAATAAAAATAGAATTACTGCTCTGCTTTGTAAGGGAGAAAGAATAGGTTCATATCTCAAATAAATACAAATCCATAAGATTGAAGAATTTACTGAATACTGAATAAATTAAGTACATTTATAGTATTATGAAAATTATATACTTATAATATAGTTAATAAACAATTTATAAAAATCATGAGATATTAGGCATTTTATAGATAAATTTATACCTAATAATTTAGAAAATACAAAGTTTTCACTAGTGAGCATCTAGCACTTTTAGACAGACAGCAGACAGATACATACACATCTAGGACTACACATGGCTGGCAAGAAAGTCACTGACAACTGCAGCTACAGAAACACTAAATACTTTTTATTTTTGTTTTTGCTTCAGTTTTTAATCCTAGAATGTCCACAGGTTACGTATAGGTGGGAAACCTAATTTGAAGCAGGGGCAATTCTGATTAAGAATAACAAGAGAACAGTACAAAGAAATCCATTTATTAAGCCATTTTTTTCTTCCTCATTATACTGTAGCTAATTTCTATTATTTTCTTGTTTCTCCAGGCCTTAGTCATAATTTTTTTCCTCACTGGAATGAGAAATTGCTCAACAAAGAAACTACTATCCTCTTTAAAATAAATAAGAAACACTGTCTAGTCTTTATCCCTTTTGAGCCCTTTGTTTTGTTTACAGGCAAGAATCTAAACATTTTTAAAGAAGTTTTTAAATATAAGAATAACATTGTGTAACAGTCACGATTCAAAGACAAAACCATAATGAAATCTGCCCCGCAAGGCTCCAACTACAGAAAGATAAGGTGGGGGATGGAGGGGGCGTGTGTCTGTAGTCCCAGCACTTGGGGAAGCAGAGGCCAGAGTCCTGCAAGTCTGAGTCCAGCCTGGGAAACTTAACAAAACTTCATTTCAAAATAAAAAGGGCTCAGTATGAAGGTTCTGGGTTTTAACTCTACTACTGTCAAAAAACCAAAAAGCTAAAGTTGTAGGGCATGTGCCAGGCTCTGGAGGCTCCGAGCAGCATTTAGCTAAGTCCCACAAATGCACCCTCGACGGGAAGTTAAGGGAAGTCAAGAGAAGGGAATGATCACAACACTGGTCGTTCCCCAGGACGAGCTCACACTACAAAATAGCATCCAGAAGCCAGTCCACAAGAGAAGCGCCGCCTTCGGAGCCAGTGGGGCCAACGCCGCTTGGAGAATCCACGGCTCGGCCTCCATTCTCTCCCCTGTTCTCATCATCTCCTTCCTTTATTGTTTTGTCTCCCTTGCCAGTCTATTACGATACCTCATCTGAGTCTCTAGAATCTCTCTCTGAAACTCTGGCAACTGAAGCATCCGCGGTGTAATCGCTGCTGTCCATCCACACCTCACCAGTGGAACCAGCCTTGCGACGTGCATCCCCGCTTCTCAGGCAGCACTCCCAGCAGCAGGCACTCACCATGCGGGACTCAGGCCACACGCCAAACACTTCCCGTGAATTAACGCATCCTGGCGTCACCACGGCCTCACAGCACATCAACTAGCATGATCCTTATGCACTTGTGCAATGTAATTTTAACTTGTCCATCTCGGGTTTGGGAAATAATAAAACCAAGGTGTAAATTCAGGTAACCTGGCTTTCAAGTCTGTGTTCTTAACTGTGCACATTACTTCGCAAGTCTCTTACAATGGTATCTAGTGGGAAATACAGGTCACTGAACAATTCCAAGGAGCTATTTCCAGTTACTATCACCTCCTTTTTCCTCATATGCATTGAGTTATAATTACAAGATTTCCTTTCATTCCTCCATTGTCCACTTATTTTCAACTTCCAGCTCCATCTACACCTCACTTTCTGTGTGACCCATTGATTTTCTACCTCAGAAGTCCAGAAACACGGATTGTGGCACCAATTACGTCCTAACCATACTTAACCCAAAGCAAATGACCTCACCCCTCTGCAACTCACTTTTCCACCTTCAAAACTGGTTTGAGGTAGGCAGTCTTTTTGGTAAATTTTTTTTTTTTTAACAATTTAAAAACAATCATGCTTGAGAAAGCACCAAAGAAAGAAAGAAAGGAGCTGAGGTACCCTCTTCACAGAAGCAGCACCAGCAACAGCGGCAGGGCTCAGACTGCTCTCCAGACCTACCTGGGCATAGGACCCACTGCACACCACTGCGTTCCACTTGGTGACATTGACACAACTCGGATGGCGGATCAGGTAGTTGTCCATTCTGCCCACATAAGCATCCTTGTATCCCGTCACAGAACCATCAATGTCATGGAAAATGGAGTTCTTATCACCATCCAGTTCGCAATCTTCAAACCAGGGACCAGGCTTTCCAAAAAAGACATTCAAAGAAACCTAACAGCAGGGAAAACCAACAATATCAGAAAGTGAGGACTCCTACATCTTAGCATCATCCCTTCCACGACGACCTACTGTGTGTCTCCACCACTGCTGCATGTTACAATTAGAGCCTACTGTTGTCCACTGTAAAAACTAGTTTTCTACTCAATTAATGGAATGCTGGAGGGAAAAAATACTAAAGCCTCAAGGAGCTTAATATTTTTCCATTTAGAAACTATTATCTCTTCTGACAAAACCAGCCCATGGTAAAAGAAACCAAAAGAAGTGGAAGAAGGGGAACTATGCAGCTAAATATATTTGTCAAAAACTGTATATGCGTACACACTGTACACACAAAACCTATACATTTCCCTGTATGTAAATTACACCTCATGTAACTAAAAATCCATTAGAAGTATCATGCTGCTTTACTTCATCCCAAAAGCTTCAGTTACTTGCTCATGACTCCCACCCACTGAAAAACAAGTACAGTTCAAAGCCAATCACTACCCAAGTGTTAACTTAGCATGCGTGGATTACTCCTGAATGCCCTAGAGTCTGTGGCAAAGTCCATGTTGCTGTCTCTCCTCAACGTGGACCGTGTCGGGTTCAATCACTGTCATGTGAGATAGACTTAGACTTAGTTTAACCCTTTTACTAACAAACAGTTCCCAGGTGAAACCAGGCTACAAGTGACACAGTTTTCAAGCCACATAAATGCACTGGTGCCTCTAAACTGCTTTGACATAGTCATTACCCAGGAATGTCAGTAAATCAAGAAAACCCAATCAGCTGAAAGCGGTGAAGTGTAGAGACAATGGTAAGTTCTACCATTTTTGCTTTGTGTCTCCTACAGTTAAATCTCAAAAGTTTGAACTATACTGTATTTTCTGTCTTTGCACGAAGAACAAATTTGGCAAACTGTACAGATTATTCCCAGCACTAGCACCACAGAAATCTTTAGGTTGGATGAACCACTGGCCTTGAACTTAAGAATTCTGCTATGCTGTTACAATGGAAGGATTTATTCGACACTAAACAAACTGCTTTCCCTGTGATTATGCCAAATTCTATGCATGGAAGTCCCCGTGGGCAGTAAGCACACAGCCCGCCTCCATATGGCAATGATGATCAAAGACCCTCCCTAAAGAGCTGGGGATGCAGCTCAGCGGTAGTGACAGAGCCCTGTGCAAAGCCCTGGTTCAATCCATAGCACTGAAAAACACAAAAAACTGCCCTACTCACGTGAGAAGGCATCTGCTGGTATAGTTCTACCCTATACAGGCCAAAAGAGAACAACTAGCCAAGGTGGTGTGCACATCTGTGGCTCTCAGCTTCCTGCCTCAGGTCTTCTTGAAAACCAGATACACACTCTGAGAAATCGTCTCAAGCTCTATTTTCAACTGGGCAATGCCAGAGTTTGTATTTAGATGCAAACGAAAGAACTATGAGCTGTTTTCCAGCCATGGATCCCCATGGGAGCAGGGAGCTGGGGAGTCTGAGGTGCCATCTCTCTCATGCTAATGCCATCCTGGAACTGTCAAGACAGTTAAACCCTACGCAGACCGAAGCTGGTTCTGTGTATTTGGAGAAAACAGAGGGATGATAAAACTACTAAGAAAACTACTTCTATTGATATTAAAATGCATCTTCAATAATTTGGAGTTTTTATTAAAGACATACTGTTCAAGTTCACTCATGCTGTTACAGATGTCAACTCTCACCACCCTCCCCAACACTTCCAGTACCTGGCCAAAGCTTCACTAAATCTACATGCAGATAGTTCTTGGCTGTTCTATCCGGCTGAAAATTGGAATGTTTCTGTGTGTTCGGTATGCAGGATCAACCTGCCCCCCAATTTGGCCAAATTACAAATAAACTAATTTTTCCACTTTTATGAGTTTTTCTTATTTCCTTACACTCCTGGCTGCAGCTGAGCAAATGAACCCAGAAACCTAATGAGCACAAGGCCCAGATTCAGGCCTGACCAAGCTCAACTATAGCATTACTATACTATTTTTTTTTTTTTTTTTGAGACAGGGTCTTGCTTTGTGGTTCAGGCTGGCCCTCAGCTCAGCCTCCAACTCACATCACAATCCTCCTGCCTCTGCCTCCCGAGTGCTGGGATTACAGGCGTGAGCCACCACGCCCGGCACTGTGGTATGTGGTACTGGTTGCTGCTGGGTGTGGATCTCCACACCCAGTATTGTTATGTGGTTACCGGTGAATCGAACCCGGGTCCTTGCGCTTGCAAGACAGGCGCCGGAACCACTGAGCTAACTCCCCGGCCCCAGCATTACTATACTATTAACAGTAATTTCTAAATCTTCTTTGTAGTCTTCACAAAGCCATTCGACAATTTGGATCAGTATCTAATTTTTATCACATGGCCCTAGTATTCTTCCTTATCTCCAACTTTTTGTCGTAATTCCCTAGAACAGCCTCAAGACAAAATTACCAGGCAGGACCTAAATCTCTCAGGGGATATGAGACCACCCTCCCAGTGTAGTTTACTGAATTTCCCAAAAGTCATAGGTCTCATTCCTGTGAAACTCTACAATCCCCATGTTATCACTTCAAGTCATTATCCTGTTCAATTTATCACTCGTGTGTCAAAAATACATGAGAGCAAGGGAATGGGAAAAAAATGAGAATTAAGTCGTGTCATGTACTGGTATAAATTCTCAATGTCAATTGTGATCATGATGCGTATATAAAAGGTACCAATAAAGTCAATTTAAAAAATACATGAAAATACCATTCACACCTTGAACTCATTCACTTCAGAATACATCAAATTAAAAGTTGCTATTTCATGTATTTTTCTGCCCTGTCATAAAGACTCAGTATAAATCCACAGCATGTTTGTCTTTGGCAATGTGCTGCTCCTCCCTCTCTCCCCTGTCCCTGAGAACATACTTACATGTGGCCCAAACTTCACCAGGGAAATGTTATTCCTAGGGGTTATCTGCCATGTATTCTTCATAAGGAAGCCAATCGCACTGCTGTATCTATCTGGAGTTGGCACATATTTTTTGAAAGTGCTCCTGGTGAGATGAATGGGTCCATCATATATCTGAAAGCCTCTAATTGGAAATGTCCTGTTAAAGATACAAGATTTTGTTTAACGCATGGGTACCTCTTTTAACAGCACTAGTTTGCTTTATAAATATTGCTACATGCCTTATAAGCATTCAGCAAAATTCCAGAATACTGCAATAACCAAGACAAGATCCGTGATGGAATAAAATGTGCAATATAATGAGAAAGACAAACAAACAAACAAAATCAAAGGATAAAATCAGATTGTGTTACGGAGGCAATAAGAAGAGCAACATAATCAACTGAATGAGCAGAAAGGCGGTACCCAGGATTGATGGACGCCTCTCTGAAGGGTGACTCTGAGTTCCTCACACTCAACTGTGATACAGATTTCACCGGGAAAACGGCACCGCCTTTCGGCGCTCTATCTGGGCCTGGGACATGGCTCAGCAGCAGAGTGCCTGCCTAGCATATGCAAGCCCTGTTGAATTCAATACCTGGTCCCATAACAGAACAAAATAAAAAACCGCAACATCACAGTGATGAGCACAGGTAACGGTGCCAAAAACTAGTAAAGTTAACAGTCCATTTGCCCTGTTGTTGCTCTATCTTGTCCTAGTGTCCAGAGACAGCATTCAAGAGGTAATTTCTTTTTTTTCTTTTTTTCAGTACAAGGAATCTTCACCAGAGACACATGCCTAGTCAGCCATTTTTAATTTTATGGCAGGGTCTTGTTAATTGCTAAACTGTCCAGGCTAGACTCAAACTTGTGATCCTTTTGCCTCCGCTTCCCAGAGCGCTGTGTGTGTCACTGTGCTGAACAAGAAGCTGAATCTTGATAGATCCTGGCATTGGCTCAGACATGAGGTCTTTAGAACAAGATTTTGTTTTCCTCTACTTGGTTTTCACCGAAGTAAAATGAGGACAACTCCAGCTGAGCTACAGAACTGAGGTAAGGATTAATTAGTTAATAGTTCCTGGTGCTAAGTACTAGTTTGATGACTGTGATTACGATGACAGAAAACATGCCAAAACTCTACCCCACCTCCTCCCACAGCTCAACACTGTTAATCATACAGCCACGGAGAGGTTTTGAGGCAGCTTTGGCATCAGTCAATGCTCATTTTCTAGGACTCTTTTCAGTAGGCAATTTCCTTTTTCCAGTGCCTATTTCTAAAATCCAACATCACAAGTTGAGGGAAAACTGACCTAATGTCATAGTTTATAGTCTGGCACCTTTTTTATGTCTCAAGAAAGGAAAAAAAAAAAAAATCAACAGCTTATGTAAGTTCTTACATAAGAAACAAGATTGGCCTCTTTGTTATAAAAATTAATGCAATCTATGAAATGATTAGTAATTGCCCAGAATTTGATGAGGATAATACTCAAAATAGTACTAGCAGTAGTGACAAGCAACAGAGTCATAGTAGAACCCAGTAAATCTAAGATTATTTCAGAAACCGCACAGGGGGCTAGGTGTCCATCTCTGAAATGATTCTTACCTGTTCCTAGGTAATGTGCGAGGTTTCTGGTCTATTCCACCAATGCCCATATACTTGTTCTGACCACCATGGAAGCCATAATTCCTGCTCTCCCCAACAAAGAGGGACTCAGATACTTCCTGGCTAGAGCCTTCATCACTTGGAAAGCTTCCATCGCTGTTCAAATCAAGACAATCATTAGCCACCCCTTCCCAAGGAAATAGAAACTTACCACCAAATGAAGGCAAGCTGTAACTTAAAAACCTAAACATTTCTTAAAAAGCCAACAGTTTCTTCTAATACCATTATCAAACCTTTAGAATCTGCTTTTGGGAAGAAGGAGCTGGGGATCAAACAGTCCCTGCCCTGTTAGATACTCAATCTGCCTTTAAACTGTAAAAATAACTTGTATGAATTATGGCTTACAAATTAGGTATAAACAAATGAAATTTAATAGCAATCACATCATTCTCAACCATGACTATTACAAATGAGAATGAAATGTCCCAGAATACAGCAATTAAATGAGAAGCATGCTTAACATAGCTCAGGAAAATATACAAAAGTTTAGTGATCTTAAAGATAACTGATCAGTTTCAGCACATTCGAAGAAAAATACTAGTTATTAAATCTCTCTGTGCTTCTCTTTTTCTTCCTCTACTTCTCAAACCCTTTAGTCTAACTCTCATGTTTTTTTCTAAGCAAAAATTATACCTGACTTTTCTGTGGAATTCCAGCTACTATCTCAGTATGAATTTGATTGGTCACTAAAAGTGTATTTCTGGTCCTCTAGTGGTATTCCAAAGAGGGTGTTATTTGTTTTAAAATGCTAATAAATTATAAAATATCCCTGTGTGTTATTCCTCCGTAAAATAACATTTTAAAAAATTTTTACTTGCTATTTTCAATTTTTTTTTTTAAGACAGGGTCTTGCTATGAAGTTCAGTCTGGCCCTGAACTCACTATGTAGTTCAAGGCAGCCTCGAACTCAAACCAATCCTCTTGCCTCTGCCACCTGAGTGTTGGGATTACAAGTCTGATCTACCATACTCAGCATTGTAGTGTGGGGTGTTGGGATCAAACTAGGAATCTGAGCTTATGAGGTAGATGATGGAACCACTGAGCTAAATACCCAGCCCCTACTTGCTGTTTTAAAAATACTGAAATACGTATTTTTAAGCCACCTACAAACCTGGCAAAAGTCAGTCCTATTCCATTATCTGCAAATCTGTAAAAGAGAATGAAGACTATTTTAATTCACCACATCCTATAAAAGGTGATTCTCTCAATATTTAACCACAAAATCTAGAAGGTCCCAATGTTTACTGCCCACCCCTTCCCAGTATCCAGAGCACACAGCACAAACTGTCCAGTGAGGAGGTCTAATTCAAAGCCTGGTCTTTAGCTGTATGACCTTGGGTAAGTTATTCAATCTTCCTCCCTCTCCATCTTCTCATTATAAGTTGAAACATTAATGGAATCTTCTTTATAGAATTCTTGATGGCATTAAATACATTAAATAATTTCAAGTATTTAGAACAATGTCTAGAACACATAGTATGTGTTAGTTAAAATTTTTCATAACTATTTTTAGAAAATAACTAGATGATACTAAAGCTACTTCTAGAGATTCAAAATAGTATCAATTTTTTGGATGATAAAAATCAAAGATGGTGGTGCAATGTCAACAAGCTAATGGTCAGTGCCAAAACAAAATCTTTTTTCTAGACAGTTAAAGACCAATCTCAGCTCAACATGCATTAGGCCTATTTAAAAAAAAAGTGTTCTGTGTCCTGTCTCAGGTCATGGTAAGACAGAAAAGTCAGTAGATTTGTTAACCGTGGAATTATTCAGCTTTTGTTTTGAATGGCAAAGGAAGAAAATCAGAAAAACTTTAAGGAATATCCAAGAGGAAGGAAAAAAGTCCAGGTAGTTTCAAAGTCATTATTTAGTGCTCTGACATAAACCATGTTTGTTATAAAAAGCTAAATTCCAAGTTTCTGTTCAGTCTCATCAAAAGCTCTCAGGTCACCAGACAAGTTCAGTTCCAGTAAAAGCACCAGAATGAGACGATTCCAAACACTCGCAGTCTGTTAACTCCAGCCTACTTCTTCAGAGCTTGTCCTACCTGTTACTACCACCACTAATCATCTGAGTCCAGGAAACTCCCCTCTACTTTACCGTATTCTACTAGACTTAAAAAAATCCTTAAAAACAAATACATCGCTGTTATCAGACAGTAATGTAACAAATACGCACGCCGAGTTCTGAACAATAATGTCTCCTCCTCTGATCCAGGCCCCATGGTCATTATTTTTAAAAGCAATCAGCCTGTCAATTACAGCAGCAACACGTGGTTTCTCGGGGTCTGCATCTCGATGAGGCCGAAATCTAGGGTTTAAAAAAAACAGGAGGTTTTATTAAAAAGGAACAGAAATTAGTTATTTATAGTTATAAGCTGTAGAATCAAAAAACAGGATGTATATTTGACCCAAACAAACTGAAAAAAAAAAAATCTTAACATATAACTTATTTATTCCAAAGAAAAATAACATCTATTTACATGATTACCCAGAGAATGTCTTTTTAGCTTTAGTTTTTTAAATGGACTTATAAAATGAGACTGCAAAACATAAGCACAAGAATTATTTCCATTAAAACACACACATACTCACACTCTCATCAGGAAATCTACAAGTCTGCTCAAGTTCTTAAATGACATGCTACTAATACCAACTTATCGTATAAGTCAACTACATGTTTCAACATATATATATAAATGAATTTTAACACTATCTGAGTTGTGTGCTAAATATTTCAGATGTAGAGATAAAACTCAGTTCAATAGTTTAAAGTACCTGAAAGTGAATACAATACGTTTAAGTGACTTATTATAAAAACTGAAATTGCCTTTTCTTTATCCTTTCTCTAAAACTTCTGTAAGGTAGTTCTGTTAAAGTAAAAAATTTGGTGTCCAAAATTGTCCATTATAACAACTCCAGTAAATAATCCCTTCAAGCTACCACCTTACACAGATGGACAGTTTTTCAAAACTAAATTCAATATGTGGAGGTCTTTCAACTCAGCTGTTAGGATTGCCCTTTGCACAGTGCTACCACTGCCCTTGCTGGCATACTGGGTGCTCACTAAATGTGCAGGACAGGAGAAGCAGCTCTGCAGACACAATAGTAAGCACACAGGCCCTGATGCATGATGAGCTTAGCACACTCCCCTTGCAAGCTGGCCGGAGCAAGAGGAAAGGGAGATAGGAAAGACAGGCCGGCAAGGGTCGGGCATGTGTGTGGATCTTCCTCTGAAATATAATGAGATGTTAATGAAGAATGGACTCAGGGAAGTGATGTGATGACATTTCTTATTTTTCTAGCAGATCACAGGCTACTATTTGGAAAATGGACTCTAGGACTATTCCGGAGGCTCTTTATGTGGTGATATTAAGGGGGATGTAGCAGGGGAGACAGAGTCACATAGCCCGCTTTACATGACATGACTCAGGACAGCTCTGGGGGGGACAGGAAAGAGGGGGTGGTAAGAGGTGGAAAGGAAGGGGGTAGGAAGAGAAAGGGTAGGAAGGGAAGGCCAGAGCAAGGGAGGGAATCATAATATCTGATCGTCTGTTACCTACTGACTCACCTTCCTGATTTTCCTATCTAGATAATTCAATCATTAACTACTTGGTTTGCTACCTTTATTTTCAACTACTTCCCTACTGTTAACTGTCCCAATTTTTCATCATCATCTATGTGATTTCAGCACATTTCCTGGCCCTCTCTTAGCGGTCTTCTGCACTAAACAAAACCAGTTGGTTCTAATGCTCTTCCATTTTTTTTAGATAAAATTTACCAATTTCAGACAAATGCATTCTTGAGTTAAAATTTCCCATCATAAGGTCCTTTAGATTCCTGTAATTTCACATGTTGAAAACAGAAGGAAAACCTCATCTGATTAACTGCTGAGTCACTTTCCTCTTTGTTGAACAGACTGAGTATCTTTTCCTGAAGCCTGGCATCTAACTCACAGGGTGATCTATCACTTCTCAATATTTTGGTTTTTTTCCCTCATGTCTAGATTGCACAGATACATGTGGGTGTATTCTGTACATTAGTTTATACAAAATTTAGTGTACTCACATTGGCCAAATGCCTTAGTGCTCATTTCCTACAAATGAGTTCTTTCCAGTAACAACTTCCAAATAGAGTACAATTCCTTAACAATATACACATAATTACAAAGTGGAAAGAGAAATAATGGAGGGCAGAGGAAAGATTACCATTTTCATAGCATCACATGTACACATCTGGTAAAGAATTTCTTATGCCATTATGAATAAAATGTTTTACTATCAAATCTAGTTAAAACATCACTGGCTTAAAATATATTTCTCACCTATTCATATAAATATACACAAACATACATTAGACAAATTATGTCATTTTTTTTAAGGCTTGAAAGGAGCCACATTTATCCTGCTTAGGATTTTTCTGGCAATATTAACTTTGCAAACTGCACATTCTTAATTTTACAAATTATAAAGCTTATTAAAACTAAAAAGAACAGGAGCAATCTTCTAACAGACTTTTTTATTTTGTCAGCTAGTATTCTCATCTTCATTCATAATCTGTTCTTATCTTTTTTGCCTTTGTCTCTTCTATTTTTCTATCTCATACGCTGATTAGTTGTGAGACATACAGTACTTGAGTGTCACTTATATAATGCCCAGTTTCTGGACTTCTCAAATGCTATCTGATCATTGCTCTAAAATATTTTAAGCTTAACTTGATCTCTGAGGAATCCTGATGAGCAATTTATCAACCTTTCCCAGTTTTCTCCTGACCTCATGTCTAAGACATCTATTTCAAGGATGCTGCCTCAGATTCATCAACCTATAGTACAGTTCTTGTGTTCATTTCATTAATAACTGATCCATAAAGGGGTCGATCAGCCTGAAATATTAAAAAAAAAAAAGGTACCACTTTCTACTAAAGATTATTTTGAGCTGTTATCTTTCCCTGATAATGTTATTCCCATTTGAGACATCTTGTTCATGTTGGCTCACACAAAGCACGTAAGAGGACCTCACTGAGATGGTGCTCCATTTCCCAGCTGCACTTTGTGATTATACAGAACAGTCAACAAAGAGGCTGGCTTGGATTTGAATCTGAGGCTACAATGTCCTGAGCCAAAACCAGCTTGATCATCAAACTGAGCATCTTTTCCCTTGAAATAATCAACAAAATATTCCATTTTGACCACTAAGCATAAATTTTATATGCTTTGGTTTTCAAGGATTAGACTACCACAACCTAGCTTCACATGTTTTTCAACTGAGTCATACTCTTCGCCAAATCTGAAATCACTTTCAAATATATCTTTCTCCATTTTCTTTCTCTTTCTATAACTCCCTCTAACAATTTCCCACTTTGAGAAGGAAGAGCTCTTCAGCATGTCAATAAGACATGCCCACCATCAGGACTAGGGACAGCAGAGTGTTTTCCCAAAACCCTCCTAAAATGTTTAAAACTTTATTCTACATGTTACTACAGAAATGAACACAGCAAGTTTGATTCAGAAGTTCTATTCTGGCAAAATAAGGCTTGAAAGTGATGTTGAAGAGCAGCTGTACCTCGCACTGTTATCCAAGCAGAGATATTCCCTCGGGTCAGCAGCACTGGAGTTGGTAGTTTTGACGCCTTTGTCAATAAATAAGCCAGCCTGAAATACATAAAAATGAATCAAAACCTAAGTTTTAAATTATCCCTTTTACTCAAAAAAGGGGCTGTTGAAGAGCAAAACAAAGGCACTGCAAAAAGGAAAGCAGTGACTTTTCTGGATATTTCTATAATTTTACTAATTTGGCCACTCAAGCAAATAACTTAAAACCTGCTTGAAGCTTTATATATTGATTCAACAGTAAAACACTGTCATGCTGCTACTGATACAAACACTGTCAGGAAAACACCAATTAACTAACTGTAGTCCTGTGTGATAAGCAGATGACAAAAAAAAAGAGGTACTCAGATGAGGCCTCTCCGCTGGGTGATGGAGATTCAGAGAATATCGCCTACCAGAAGAGTTCTCTGTAAGGCTGAAATCCACAGGCTGAGAAGAAATTAACTAACCAAGAGAACAGCCTCGGGTAGGTGGGAAGCAGGTGAGGATCCCAGAGAAAAGTACGCAAGGGAACGGTTTGTATAGAAGTCTAGACATGAGAGACAGCATGAACTACACAAGAAAAAAATCATGGCTGCATGAAAATAATGCATGAAGGGAAGACAAGTGAGGAAGGCTGAAGAGGAAAGAACATTAAGTCATAAAGGGTTGATGTGGTGTAAGAATTGAAATGACAGCAATTTAATAAAGACACTGCAACCGGCTACATTCTAAGGAGAATAAACACATGGCTAACAGATCTATAATGAATTGAAAGAGGGCAAAAAGATAAAAGATGAAAGAGGAGATAAGTTTGATCATCCAAAAGAAAAATGAAATTACCTGAATTTGTGGCAGTGCCAACAAAGAAAACTAGGGAGAGTAAGAACTTTTTGTTAGGTAGAATTGTTGACAGAGGATGTAGCTCAGCATTGGGGCACCTGTCTGGCAAGCATGAGCCCAAGTCCAATACATGGTACAAAACAAAACAACAACAACAACAACAACAAAAGGTCACTACTATTTTCTGATTTGGGATGAATGGAAGGGAACAAGAGAAGCTCTGTTTTTTTTTTAATTTGGGTAACTAGAGAACTAGGGGTTCCATTTTCTGAAACAGATATATAGGAATGAGTCAGGCCTAAAGGAGGAAGTCTATTTTTGAATATATATACATATATATCTATATACACAATGTATATCATATAAAGTATAATTAATATATATCCCTGAGACACTAAAATGGAACTCAGTAGGTGGTCAAATAATTATAACCAACTTCAATTAGACTCAAGAGACATCAGCAACTGAAGCCATGAGAGGGGCATTTGTGTGTGTGGACTGTGCCTGTGGGGTATGTATGTATGAGTATCCCCAAGATGGCAGATTTATTTTTAAGGACTCCAATGGTTTAATTTCTTTTAATTGTTGTTTTATCCTACAGTTATTCCAATATTTAACAATTCAGAATCTAATTACTCACTCAGATTCTCCTAATTAACAAAGAGATTACCATGCCATCATGGTATTTGACACTAAAAAATTAATTAGAATGAGGTGCTTTTTATAACACCTATAATTTTTAATTGAGGACTTTCACTTTGAAGAGTTACTTTCAATAAGTATTTACCTTAATCAACTATTAAGTAATACAAAGCTGTTTCCTCTCTCAAATCTTCATAGAATGATTCTAAGCTCTTTAAATTATAACACACTTAAGTTTTAAAAAGATTCTCTGAATGGTAAATGTGGAAAATGTTAACTTTGGTATGAGTCACACCAGCTTTAAGGACCTGGGTATTACATATATGAAGAAAATATACAAGTCCTCATAAGCACAAAATGAACCAAATGTACTTATCAGCAGAAAAAGCACGAGTGAGGAAAACACTAGGAAAATTAAGGTTCCTGAATGGGTTTATAGACCAGACCTCCAACATAAGAGGATTCTTAAATTAGGTCAAACATTCTTATGCAGTATTTCACTATTTATATAACTAGCATTAGGTGTCCAAATAGATACCCAACTGAGAACAAAGAAGTATGTGTCCAAAACCTCAACATATATTACCTAATGTGCATATTCCTGGAAATACTCGACACCAGAGATTACAAAGTGTGACGATGAGGAGGGACAGCAGACTAAGGGAAACCACACACACAAAATCCATGATCTAGTCAGATAAAATTGCACTTGTATGCTGTGCTGTGTGCACTGAGGGAATGCTGTACATGCATCCTTAAGACGGAAGGCTTGCTGTCCTTTCATTTTTTCCTTTTTCTTTCTTAATCATAAATCATAGCAGTTCTACCAAAACTGCTATTTTTCAGTGGTAATCTGGTATGGTTGGAAAATAGTCACCAAAATGCCCGTGTTGGAAACTTAACTCCCAAAACAACAGAGTTGGAAGGCAAAGCCTAAAGAGGTGTCTAGGTCGTGAGGGTCCCACCCTCAAGAATGGATTCATGCTGATTATAAAAGGGTCTTCTTGCTAGTGAACTCAGTCACAACAAATGTTTCTCTTCACTATAAATTATCTACACTGGAATTTCTTTTCTTTTCTTTTTTGAGACAGGGTCTCACTTTGTAATTCAGGCCAGTCCTGAACTCAGGCTTGAATTCAGCCATCCTCATGCCTCTACCTCATGAGAGCTGGGATTACAGGCGTAGCCACCACACCAGGCACTGTGGTATGAGGTACTGACTGCTGGTGAGTGTGAGTCACCACACCCAGCTTTGTTGTACGTGGTTACTGGGATGGAACCTGGGACCTTTGGTTTACGAGGCAGGTGCTGGAACCACTGAGCTAAACCCTCCACCTGGAATGTTTTTTGTAGCAGCACACAAGGGACTAAGATAATCAACACAGTCCATCCTTTAAATCCAGTAAATCATATGCACTGATTGTTAAAATTTAGAGACCTACCTTAAAACTTGAATGGACTCTGTTGTTATAAAATATACCCAGTGGAGTGAGTTCTGGTTTTGCCAAGAGCTGTAATCCACTGGACTCTCCGGTAGGCTCTTTGTGGAATAAATACCATATTCCAGCATCCTACAATGAAAAGATAAGATTATTAAAAGCCTAAGTTTATAAAGCAACTCTGCAAACACTGTAAAGAACTGCTTTGCAAGCAAGTTTAATCTTCATAAAACAAAATTTTCAATGTTTTAGGTTCAGAATTGACTATGAGAAGTTGTACACATAACTTCTGGCAAGCATCCTTGAAGCAGTTATATCAGACATGATTTTTTAATGGCAAATTTAATGTTGCTTGTAGGACTAGACAAAAAAGTGGCTGATAGTAAAATGTACTTTCTCTCTTTTTTTTAAATTGAAATCTTTATAGTAAAATGCACTTTTTAAACAACTTTCTCAACATATCTTTTTTAAAAAGATCTGCAGAACAAGAACAAAATAAGCCTTCCATGTGACCAGAACAGCACAGCCCTCAGGCAGAGTGGTTTTCTTCTGTTTACCTCCAAACCTGATCAATAGATGAGTCATGCCTATTAAACAACTGTCCACCACCACGAAGAGCTCACTGATGTCTTTCAAACAACTCCAATGGGCTTCCTGTCCTGAGGCAAATTTTTGCCAAAGAGGGAAATAAAACCAACACCACATGCATGAATCAGTATTCTGTCTCAGTCTGGACCCTGTCTGCTCAATTTCAGTACAACTGCTCCTGACAGAGGCAGAAGAGTCTAAAAAATTTTTGACACTCTAAATGAAACTTGAAAAGAGAAATCAATGTTCTCAATTTCGGTGATGACTTATTTTTCAGTGGAATTAAAAACCAGCCCAAAATAAAGGATAATAACTTCAGCATTAAGGATTATGGAAAATAGGTTGAGAAAACCTAAACACACACTGTGAAAGGATATTCTTAATTCAAACTCAGCACACGTTCATCTAGCACCCACTACGTGCTGAGTGCACAGTGAACAATTTCAAGTCGGGGCTGAATACACAGATAACTGAAATGCACACAGTAGGTATCATATTAGTTGTTAACAAACAAGTCCTTTAGGAGGACAGAGAAAGAATGCGCTGTGGAAAGCACATACGCACACCTACATGCCAAAAAGAACGAATCTTTTCATGACAAAAGTTTATAAATGACTCTTAATAAAATGAACTATGCTGAAAAATGTTTGCCACCTCCACAAACAGAAGACTTGAAGGCTCTGTAAGCTGAGGGCATAGCGGATCCTCCCAGGATGCCTTGCCACTCCTGCCACACACACACACATATATACATGCACAAACACACATGCATGCACGCACACGCACAGGCAGGTAACAGCTGTTTCCTATTAAACACTGTGATGTCAGAACAGCTGAAGGAGCTCTGAAAAAGGCAAGGGAGAAACCATCTGATTTATGTTGGGAGAAAGCCCTGCCAGATGCTAGCCTTCCCAGCACAATACCTTTAGAGAAGGAAGAAATAACTCACAGACTGAAAACACAGCAATATGTGCAATGCTCTCAGGCCCCACACCTGAGCCCCAGGAGGGGCACCTGGCCACTTCAGTTCACATCCTCATGGACTATTTGTAATGTCTTTACCCTTCAAACCCTGACTTTGGAAAAGAGCACAGAGGAAGCTCTGCTCTGGCTGCTGACTCACAACATGACAAGATCGGGGCAAGGTGCACAACCACCTCTCAGTCATCACCTTCTGCTCCGAAATGCCCGGCACAAACCCCATCCAAACTGAACACACACTTGATGCAATCTGAAAGTGAAACTCTGAAATAATCCAGTGTCCAGATCTCTGTCCTGTGAAGTAAGAATCTTCAAATGACAAGGATCTTCAGACCACATTTTGTTTTTTGTTTGTTTGTTTGTTTGGGGGGGGGGTATTTTATTTTATTTATTTTTTTTTGAGACAGGGTCTCACTTTGTGGTTCAGGCTGTCCCTGAGCTCAGCCTCAAACTCACATCACAGCAATCCTCCTGCCTCTGACTCCCGAGTGCTGAGATTATAGGCGTGAGCCACCACGCCTGTGGTATGTGGTACTGGTTGCTGCTGGGGTGAGTCTCCATGCCCAGTATTGTATGTGGTTACCGAGATCAAACCTGGGCCCTTGCACTTGCAAGACAGGCACCGGAACCACTGAGCTAAATCTCTGGCCCCACATTTTGTTTTTAAGGAAAATCACAGCAGTGACATCACCCATTACCCGGTGGTACTTGCACCCTTGTTATCTCAAAGAAACATTGCCTTCAACTAACCTTTCACACACTTCTTAGAAATGATGCTAGATATTTCTTCTCATTTAAATATTTTTAAATACTCATGGTGTAAATATACGAACATTTAAGAATTACAGCCGTGTTCATACTTCTGTACTTTAGCTTTCATGACATTTACAATCTGAATAATGTCTTAAAGAGTTTACTACACCATACTATAAATTTGGAGTTCTGAATTATACTCAATTATAAATGTTTCTCCAGATTTACCCAGGTTATTTTTACCAATTAAAAATATTACAAGTATTCTTTTAAAAATGTGTGTGTGTGTGTGTGTGTGTGTGTGTGCGAACACACTCATGCACATGTGTACGCACAACTCAAGGTACACAGTTCAGAGATGGCACAAAACTGAAGTTTTAGCTGCTTATCAAGATGAAATCCCTAAAATGATCCTTACATTTAGGAAAAGGGTGGGCCCCTTGAGCAGAGTGATAGTCATCACAGCGCCCTACAGACTCATCCATTTGCCTGAGGAAAAGCTAAGGCTTCGTTTGTTCATTAGGATTAGAAATGGAAATAATCAGACACTTAGCCACACAGGATTAAATATGAGAAAACAGAAAGATATACAAAGTTTAGCAAAAATACACCCTGGATATGACATGATCTTAGAGGTTGGTCATCTCTTCTATTTGTCATTTGTCTTAATGGACTCACAGACACTAAATGGAGCAAAAGACTTAGAAGAAACAGAAGAACCACCCGCCATCCCCCACTGTGCACTAAACAACTAGAACCAAAAACAAGCCCATTCTTAGCATGCACTGGCCAGATAACGCCACATCCATGTGAACCAGAGCACTTACAGACATGAATGATAGGCAACACAAATTGGAAAACACCTTGGTATTCCTTACCTGTGAGCCTGCAGCCGCATTATTAATCAGATTATTATTGGGATGAGCAATCCAGAAAGTCGAAACAGCCCTGCAAGGCATTTTCAAAGGTGATTTAAACATTCTTCATAAAAACCCGCCCATTAAAGACTTCCCCTAAAACGTCTTCCTCAAAAGTCAAAGACCTTGACTATCACATGAGTTCTCTCTGAGCCATTACTCACATACAGTCAGTGGCAGGCACAGGGACATAATTCCCAAACACTTTGTCTCGCATGGTAGTGCACATCGAGTTGTTCCTATCCGTGGGGAGGAGAGTTCCTGGCTTGGTGAGCAGTCCAAGATTATGGAACAAAGTATTTCTCTGTTCGACACCATCTTCCAGAAAGAAACAATGGCCTAGTGTGTCGAATCCAATGCTGTCTTTTATCTGTGGAAATACAAGTGCATAGTGTTACTGGTAACAAGACTGATTGAGATTTAAATGATAAGTGCCACTCAGGACAAGTGCAAAAAGAAGTTTTCAATCTTAGAAGAATGCACAAAGTCAAATGTCAGGGCTCATTTCTCCCTTAAGTGAATATTCTGAATGGCTAAAAATTGTAGGCTTCCTCTAGACCAAAAAAAAAAAAAAAAGCACAACGCTCAGTTAGAGCAGGTTACAGCAAAGTATTTGATGAAACAGTATACTTACATAAAATTGAGTCAGCTGTGAGAATTAAGGAGAGCTACCAATGTGTCAGTGATCAATGACACATATAGGGGCTACTTACCAGCAAGCCATCAGTCCCATGCACTGTGATGCACCTGGAGAAGCTGTGATGAATAGACAGGCCATCCACAGAGGTGGGGTATCTGTACCCCCCTCTATGATCCACGTCGCCGCACAGGTGAAAGTGCACAGGATACCGCCCCAGGTGCTGCTGACCCATCTGTTTCAATTCCACGTAAGAAAGATGGACTGACGTGAAATTTTTCCTTATCTGTCAGACAAGGAAACCAAACTCAGAAGAGGAACACAGCAAACAAGTACTTTAACAGAAAACATCTTAGATAGACATGTATTAAAATTTTGCTTTTCTTTGGCACCCTATTTTCCCAAGTCCCCAGTAATTTAACAAATGCCTTTTGTTACATAAATGCATGCTTTTATGAGTTATAGAAAGTTTCCAATTTGAAACAAATGTATGTTAACCAGGAGAGCAACAAAAATGATATAGTCGAAAACAGATATTCCTCAACAAATAAAAATAAGGTTATGTTCTGATAAGTGTTTCAGATGTTAATCTGAAAGTACTGTACATCAAAAATGCACTTACTGTACATAATCTACTGAACATCACAGTTTAACAAAACAGTGTATTATAGAGTATGGGTGTGAGTATCCCTGGTGATTCTGTGGCTACCTGGGAGCTAGCTGGTGTCTCAAGGGTATCCAAATGCAGATCAAGATTCTAAATAAGAAGCAAGGCATCCACTAAATGCTTACCAACTGTACACAATCTTAAAACTAAAAATTGTTGAGCCAGGAACAGTGTATATTATGGTCACTTCTAGTCTTATCTAATTCTTTCATTTCTAAAACCAACACTTACTTGATATTTTTATTTCAAAATGCAAATACTCCCCTGTGTTTTAGTCAGCACATATTATTGTTTACCTAAATTCTTTTTAACATTTCTGTATGATCCAAAGTTTGGGTACTTTCAGTGTTTCCACACTGGATCTTTAATCTTTTAATTAAAAACAAAGGAATAATGCTGATCAACATTTCTGAAATCAATGAAATACAAATGTTGTGACAATGTCAGACTAAAACACACATGTGCAAAATAAAGACCAGAAGTCCAAGAGCTTAGTATATTGAATACTGCCTAACATGTAAGTGTTCAGGATTTTTACATACTAAGAATCTGTAAACAAAAAATATTTTACAGAAACACATCTTACATATAGATATTAGTACCGCTTGCTCCATAATGGTATCTTATTTTCAGAAGAACTGATTCTCTCAGAAATCACATGCATAGATACCAAGCTCATTTGTGGTTTTGTCTCTACATAATTGGGTCCTTCCCAACATATTGGTTTAATTCTTCCCCATGGTCAAACTATAGGTACAACATTCTCTTTTAGCTTTTTAAAACATTCTCACTATATTTAAAAGATAAATAAAATATGACTTCTCTTAATACTAACATACATCTCACTGGAAAGTTTCTTCACATATATGTACACAGCAACTGGGATTTAAAAGTCATCAAGTCTTTCCCTCCTACCATGACATGACCCCCAAAGGTATCATAATCGAAGAACTGGCACTGGTTTTCAGCATAACAGGAGTCCTCCATTTCTCCCTGGATCACAATATTCCGGGTGAGGATGCCAACCTCCGCTCTCATGTCTACCCCGTCCACGATCTCTCCCATATGCAGGAACTGCGGAGTTTCTGGGTGATATGGGAAAGGATAAAATATATCACAACAACAAAAGCAACACTTCAAAGATAGTCTTCACTCTGCAGTCTTAAAATGTTATCAACAACTAACCCTCTGCTCTCATTCTCTCATCCTTCTAAATCAAGGGCTCCTACGGCGCAAAGATTTTAAAATTACCTGGTCCACCCACCGGCCCAAAGCCTGCGTCCTCGCCAAGACCTCTCCAGACAGTCCTCAAAACCAGGCCCTGGGAGCGTGCCCCTCTCTGAGCAGCTCAGCCCTCCTTGGAAGAGCTGCTGTGACTGGGTTCCACCTCCTCATCCCAGCTTTCTCTCCAGTGCCCTGAGAGCATCTAAAGAACCAACTGCGGGGACTCTGCAAGAACAGATGCTTGCATGGATGCCGCTATCGGAGTGCCAAGGCTTTAGGCTTCTACTTCAAAGCTCCAGGAGTTTGCCTTTGGACATCAGCCATACAGAAATGACCATTTTGTCTTTCCGATTTACTTTCCTATTTAATAGTACTAAAAATTCTTTTAAATTTCCACCTTTACTGGATATTCATAAGCACTATTAGTTCTTCTCTGATATTCTTGTTATATATAAATTTGAGGAAAAAATATAAATAAATTACATTAGGTTCATGAAGGCTTGAAATCACATTGGTTTGTTGACAAGAATGGTTATTTCAAGAAAAATAGTAACAGCATCCTGACTTTGGGGTGGTTTCTGGCTCTTGGGTGTTTGGTTTATGTTTGTGTGTTGCTTATGCTCTATATTATCAAAAGATGGAGCTGGGGGAGGGTAATACATGTCTGTAATCCCAGCTACACAGGGGGCTGAAGCAGGAAGATTCTAAGTCTGAGGCCAGCTTAAGCAACTTGGTGAGACCTTGTCTCAGAAAAGAGCTCAGTGAAGCTGGGTGTGGTAACTCAGGCCTGTATTCAGTCCCAGCACTTGGGAGGCAGAGGCAGGAGGACTTCTGCGAATTCAATGCTAGCCTGGGCTACATAGTGAGTTCAGGGCCAGCCTGAGCTACAAAGTGAGACCTTATCTCACAAAACTAAAAGAAAAGAGAGCTCAGTGGCCCCTGGGTTCAATCCTCAGTAATGCAGGGGAGTTGAGGGGCCGTATTTTCCAAGATTACAGTAGAAAGTATACTAGAAAGTACAGTAGAAAGCTTCCAAAAATACCTGTTTGGTTCCATTTTAAACAGTAGTGAGATCTACTTTTACTAAACAAAACCTGTAGGAGTTAAGTCTCAAAACCTCAAAAATCTTGGAATGTTTTTTCATGAAGAAAGATTTTTATTTCAAAATGAATCCAGTTCACAGTTCATATGTGATAATGGGAAATTAATACAGAAAAGACTACAAAGGACTTTAGAAAACTATTCTATTTTTTTTAAACAAAGAAACTGAGGCACAGAAGCTCTGATTTTCTTCCTATGTATAATATACAGCAAAAATGCTGCATAATCTTCTGGGATTCAGAGTGGTTAAACTCCACTGCTAAGGGAAAAGGATTATAGATGTTCACCACCATCCAGCTAAGGCTTTGATTACTTATGATGATAATATCAGCTATCAGTGCTGCTGCTGGTGGTGATGAATGGACAGAAAATGGCTCTAGAAGTCAAGTCCCAAGAAAAGAGGAAGCATTCCAAACTTCTGATACCTTTGACCTTGACCTGAAAACGGCTACACTCAGGGCAGGGGAGAAGAGTGAACTCCTCTGCTTGGTACATAGAATAGTCTGTACTTGCGACCACAATCCGGTCTCCAGGTTGCCAACTACTAACATCGTCCAGCAGGTGAAGCTTCACACCATCCACAATCTCCACCCGGAAACCTGAAAGAGAAACCCCTAAACCAAAGACAGAAAGAAGAAAGAAACACATTAATAAAAAATCAATCTGCTCCATTTTGATTTTAATGAAGGTACAAGTCAGAAGTCAAAGGTGAACATAATTCAGCAAATTTTTAGGAATGCTATCAAGGTGCCAGTCAGTCTGCAGATATATGTGGTAAAACATGAAAATGTAGTTTTGATTTGAAAGGTTATTTACCTGTTAAAAAATTAAATGGGGAAGACTGTACTATTTAATAATTCTTCACTTTGTCCTTGCTTTAGAAAAAAATTCTGCCTAAGACTATCTCTTACTGGCACTACGGATTAGAAATTTGGAAGGAAGGAAGTTCAGTCTCTGCTTCCTGGAGAGAACTTCCACCTCTGGCAGAGATAAGAGTCACTGAGAAACAGGTGCAAACAGCAGCCTGTGATCCACAATGAGGACATTCCTCATCTGGGAATGAAGAGACACTGGGAATGTGGAAAAGATGACACTTCCTACAAAGGAAATGTTGGTCACGATTGCCAGTAACTATCCATTTCCTGGAAGCTCCCTGGAGACAGAGCACTAACTGCACTCACAGAACAAACCCCTTTACCAGAGACAACCACCAGGTGGTAGAAGCAGCAGCAGCCTTGGGAAAGAGAAAGCTGGAGCTACACATTCTCACCCCAAATCCAGAAGTTTTCTTGGAAGCAACAAGAGAATGTTCCTGTTATATTTCAAGGACTTGATTTGTTTTAAAGCGAAAGGCTTTATTCAATCACAATGATATGAAATAAACCACTGTATCACAAGTTATGTTTGCATCATCAAGGCGTCTTCTTAACATACACTCTGGGCTAAAATCTTCACATTTGATACTTTTAGAGAATTACATGATTGTTTCTAGTATCTCCATTTTTCAGATGAGGAAACTGATGTTCAGGAAGTAAAAAATTAAGTCAAAGAGCTTGGGCAGCAGCCCAAACATTCTGACACCAGAAATTCTTATTAGTAAATACTCACCCTGCTGCTCAAATTGGGGGTAGGACCCCAATCTAAATAAAGCTTTCTAATTACAGATGCAATTAGCACCATTTGACTCATTTCGCATTAATATGGTATTGTACTATTTGGAAAAGAAAGGTGGCAGGCAAGCTCAGACAGGAAGCTGCCATCTATACCTGCAACTAAAAACTCCTGACAGCAAGATAAGTACATTTAAAAATTTTACAGCTGAATATTCCTTCAAAGAAAAAAGTGAGGAGCTCCCCAAACAGTGCTAGTCCTAAAAGATGAATCCCCATAAAAAATTATGTTGAAGACAACTTAAAGATATAAAATAACTATTTTAGGAAAACAAATTAAAACAAAACAAGGGAAGAATAAACATGAAGGTTTTTAAAAATCCTAGAATATTATGCAATAAAATAATTATACCTGAATAACAGAGTTGAAGATTTTTACTTTATGTCTCTTCTGTTTTGCATTTGTCCACAGATAAATGTATTACTTGGATCAGAAGGAAAAACTTGCCAAGGAAATGAAAAGTTTGTTTACCCAGCCTGTGTTCAAAGGTAGTATTTGCTGGTGTGTCAGCATGAGGAGAAGATTCAAAGGATAAAAGCACGTTCACCACCAAGGCACAGATCAAAAGACAGCTCACCCTGTCACATTCAAACTGGTTCAGCTGGCACCAAATCCAGGAAGCAGAGCCATTTCTACCAGCTAATCACATTCTACAGCTCAAATATCAAGGACAAAGTTCAACTGGGAAGACTCAAACGACAACAGATGATTCTCTAGTGAGAAAGAATTCTTGAGTGTGAAAGACTTAAATACAAAAGGGAAACAAGTTTCAACTTCAATTGATAAAGAAATCCAACTAGGATTTGAACACCGTATTACTTTTTTAAAAAATCTATCAGAATAATTCCCATTACCTTACAAGAGTGTAAATTACACTTCCTACCTTTGTCCCATTCACTGTAAGCTGTCACGGAGAACTTCTGACCATCCACAGTATAAAATTCTCTTTGAGCAAGAGCCTTCCCACCGCTACTGTGGTTTTCATAGTATCTCACAGATTCATTGCAAGAAGCACTTCCGCCATCAATGACGCCAACTAAAGCCCAAGGCTGCCTAGAAGGAGAAAAAGGCGCATGCATATTTGATTATCTGTCATGGTGCTAGTCCAGATTTTTGACAGAGATGTGACAATTGAATGCTGTTTAATTGTTGTGTTTCTTTTTTTTTAAAGGTTCTTTGAGGCAGGGTCTCGCTTTGTGGTTCAGACTGGCCCTGAGCTCAGCCTCCACTCACATCACAGCAATTCTCCTGCCTCTGCCTCCCGAGTGCTAGGATTACAGGCGTGAGCCACCATGCCCGGCACTGTGGTCTGTGGTACTGGCTGCTGTGGGGCGTGAGTCTCCACGCCCAGAATTGTATGTGGTTACTGGGGAATCGAACCCGGGCCCTTGTGCTTGCGAGACAGGCGCCGGAACCACTGAGCTAACTCCCCAGCCCTTGTGTTTCATTTTACTGATTCCCTAAGCCTCTTTTCCCATGAAGCTGCAATCTCAAATTTAGACCAAAATGACCAATATCACAGAAGTAAACACACCTGATTTTCAAGTACTTGCTTATCCAGATGTGTAATAGGTGAGACAGCATGACTGCAGTTAGCCATGAGCTTCCTTCCTTGATACACACCCATCTAACACAGCACACTCTAGTCACACTCACAGTCTTTCCTTCAAAATGATTCTCAACTTCTCTTCTAAAGTAACCTCTGCAATATTCTCTGAAACCTCACTACATAATGGAATCACACAGAATATTTTAGAAATACTCAGTACATATCAAGATGCAAATCCAACACTGTTCAGTGCAATCATATACTTGTTTTTAAAGTACTCCAGGTAACCTGAAGGATCTAGTCTAAGAACTACTGAGTGTGAGCAATGATTCTCAAACTCCAGTTAGCCTCAGTACAACCTAACAGAGGTGACGAACCTACAGCATGGGTGCCTCCTCCGGCTGTTTGTATCACTGAAAGCTCTAACAGGTTCACCTTTTAAAGTGATCAGATTTCTGAACTGTACCTCTAAGTCTACCAGGTGGGACTAGACGACCAACCTTTCTAACAAATACCAAGCAATGCTAATGCTGCTGGTCAGGATACCAAACTTCAAGAGTACCTATGAGCAATGAGAGGACAGCACAGTAATTACTAACCTTGACTGCACTTAATTACGAGGGCCTCTCACCCTCTGAGATCCAGATCTAAGACTGGCACCAGGAACCAGGATTTTTTAACATCTCCAGGTGTAGGGAAAGGTTAAGAACTATCAAGTTAGAGGTTTCTGTTTTTGTTTTTTTTTTTTAAATCTTTATTGGTACATTACATATACACATCATAATTGTACTCAACAATGAGAATTTGTACCAGTATATGACACAACTTAATTCTCATTTTTTCCCATAGCCCTACCCACCCTACCACCCCCATCCCCGATATACATAAATTTTGTTTCCTTTCTTTTTTGTTATAATCTCATTTTTCCCTTTGCTTTGAGTATTTTCTATTTCACAATATATAACATACAATTCTAGAACTCATTTACATTTTTAGTTTCTCATTACCAGAGAAAAGATGCGATATTTACACATCTGTGACCTATTTATTTCACTTATGAGGGTGTCCTCAAGGTACATCCATTTAAGTATGAATGGTTCTTCTACACAATGGAGTATTACTCTGCCATAAAAAATGATAAGTTTGAATCATTTACACTTAAATGGTTTCTTAATATTCTTAAGCCTTTGGAATTACTCTTCAAACAGACTTTCATTTTACATATTGTCGGCTATTTGGTGAAGGAAATGTGTTTAAAATTTCACTTGACTTCTGTGATGCTAAATATCTGAGGGACTTGTTCAAGCTTGTGGCAAGAATCAGTGAAAAAAGAAAAGAAAACAAAAAACCAGAACATTTGCCTTAGAGCTCTTGGTTTACCACATAAAAAGAAAAATATCAACTTCCTACCTTGACAGGAAAAAAAAAAAATACTACATTTAATCTATGCCAGACAGATGGCTGAATATTCAGATAAAATTAACCAAAGCATGCACACACCATTAAAATCCACAGCACCCTTGTGCAGATCAGCCACTCGTGGGCTGACGATGTTTTATAGCTCTATCTATTCCCTTGACACAGCAGAAAGGATCAAATACTGAACGTGTCAGTTATTATTTCATATTTAAAGAAAAAAAAGAAGAATTCAGAGACATCCTTTATTTACAAGAACTATCTCAACAACTTTACAAAGCATTTCATTCTACTGACATTATCTGCAAAACACTTCCACTTCCCTCCTCCACTGAAGGGAAATTTCAACACCCCAGAAGATTGTCTTCAAAGGGTGTATGTTTATGTACATGACGATAATGTCAGCCAAATGAATTCTGATTCCTCCATCAAAACAGGGACAGTACTTCAAAGGCAATTTAAAAAGCAGTCTAGAGGCCGGGGAGTTAGCTCAGTGGTTCCGGCGCCTATCTTGCAAGCACAAGGACCCGGGTTCGATTCCCCGGTAACCACATAACAATACTGGGTGTGGAGACTCACACTCAACAGCAACCAGTACCACATACCACAGTGCCGGGCGTAGTGGCTCACGCCTGTAATCCCAGCACTCGGGAGGCAGAGGCAGGAGGATTGTGATGTGAGTTTGAGGCTGAGCTCAGGGCCAGCCTGAACCACAAAGCGAGACCCTGTCTCAAAAAAACCTTAAAAAAAAAAAAAAAAACAGGCAAACTAAACTTCAGGGTATCTCACAAATGAGAGAGAATGATTATCTTCCGTGGGGAAGAAAGCAGTCAGCTCACAGCAGTGTGAGAGGGTCTGCGGGCAATGTTCTACTTCTTGACCCAAATGGTGGTTATACAGGTATCACATTATGCTAAATCACTAAGCTCCACATTCTTGTTTTAGTCCTTTTTTTTTGTATGCATACTACAAAAAAAAAAAAAAAAAAAAACCTCCAAAGTTTTGCTCAGGATACTCCCTTACACAGAAAGTCTTTCCTCTTTGCTGTTTACAGTACATATTTCCAAAGTTCCTGCAGATCCAGGCTTCTTGCCTGTTGGATGCCTGCACCAATTTTACAGGCCAATAGATAAGACTCTTTCTATTTCTGTTCCCATTACACACTATAACTGCAGCCAATGTCTTATTGCATGTTTATGATCTATGCATGTCTCTTTTTACTCACTAGATTACATGAGGGCTGAGATGGTGTCTGTGTCTAACACTGATGGGCATCCAGCCCTTAGCAGATCATATTAAAAAAAGTAAACAAAAACCATTTTTAAAAGTGTAACAGATCCCCTTTCTTCATTAATATTTGTCTTCCAGAATTTCTGTAGATAATATTCCACTCAACAGTCTACCATCACAGGAAAAAATGAGCAGATCGTTTCAGTATGTCCTCATACTTTTCTTTCTAACTGCAGTATTTCCCAATTTTACTAGCAACATTCAGCAGAATTATAACTTCTGTTTTCTGAATTAAAGGTTGCACCAGCTACTTCCTCTAGACTAAAGACTGCATTAGGAACTCATGGTTAATTAGTAGATGGTACAAAATCCATAGAGAACAAATGAAGTCTGCTTAAATGGATTTTTTAATTCTCCTATGTTTTCCTTCCTCACATATGCCAGAACTCCACAGATCTGAGCCAATCAAACAAGTGGGTTCGGGGCCGGGGATTTAGCTCAGAGGTTCCAGCATCTGCCTTGCAAATGCAAGGTCCCGTTCAATCCCAGTAATTACATACAACAATGCCGGGTGTGGTGACTCATGCCTGTGATCCCAGCAGTCGAGAAGCAGAGGTAGGAGGATTACTGTGAGTTCGAGGCTAGCTTCGGCTACATAGTGAGCTCAGGGCCAGCCTGAACTTCAAAAGCAAGACCTTGTCTCCAAAAAAAAGATTCAAGTTAACACACAAAAATTCTAAAAAAAATTACATAAAAGAAAACTGAGCATGCCCCACCCCTTTAGCTTTTATGACAGGTCTAACATTTTAACAAGGAGTCCTCCTAAACTGCCTCAATTTGCAGGCATATAATGAAAGGAGGAACTCGCTTCACAAGCCAATTATCTTTAAATTGTTTGATCATTTTTTCAGTACCACACTTCTGTTGTTTGCAAATATGACAAGACAGTTCACAGGATCTTCATAAGTCAAAGCCAAGAGCTCGGGCCATGAATTTGGTACAGTGGTTCCATGCCTGCCTTGTAAGCACAAGGTTTGAGTTTGATCCCTGGTTCCACAAAAACAAAACAAAAAGTCCAGAGCTTTTATACTCCCTACACAACTGTTCAATCTAAGCAAAAGCTAAACCGAAGGGGAGTGGCCAGGCAGTGAGCACTGTGGGTTCTTTCCTCACCCTCTCTCCTGTCACACAGACAGGGCTCTAACACCGAGCTGGAGCAGGGAGAGCGAGGCACACTTACCTGTAGCCCAGTCCTTGGATCAGCTTACTTCCCAAGCGGTCCTGGATCATCTGGATAGTCCCTTGTAAAAGGTTCTTGACTGCTGAATCTCCGACAGCTATGGCAACAATTCGTCCTGGATCCTGGACTCTCAGAAATTCCTGGAGTTTCCGACTCTCATTTTGGTACTCATGAGTGTCAAACTTCACACTTTCTAAAATTTTGGCTGTGTCTTGATCAATGACCCTCACATTGAGACCCCGGGAGAAATCCTTCTCAAAGGTATAGGACCCAAAGGGCAAGCCTGAGGCGTTTAGAGTCCGAGCCAACAACGTCCAAGATGTCTTCAGGGCCCCATGTAACTCCAGTGTCCCGCCAGCATCTATGCCAATAAACTTTTTGCCAAATGTTGGCATACTTTCACCTTCATCTGAC
The DNA here is from genome assembly GCA_004026965.1 of Petromus typicus. NCBI lineage: Eukaryota > Metazoa > Chordata > Mammalia > Rodentia > Petromuridae > Petromus > Petromus typicus. The sequence continues at coordinate 119,258 of PVIR01000671.1, read as the reverse complement.
TTGCCATACAAAGCAATTGTCGCTCTGGATTTATAGCGGCATTTTTCTGCTCCAATATGAAGCGCCCCACCATCCTGGACCAGGATGTAATGAGTTCTCAAAGTAATATTTCTGGATCCGTCTTTGTCATCCCCAAATACAAGCAGTCCTGCAGGAACGACACTATGATAAGTCAACTTCTAACACATCTTCCTGGGATGCTGCAAATCAATTTCACTTTAAGGAAGAGAAAAAAGAAAACAAACACTAGCACAATTAAGTTGGCAAAAGTTTACTAAGAGTCTGTTTAGAAAAATAAACTAGTCTTCAAAACAAATTAAAGAGAAAAAATAAAGAGTTAATATCTCAATATACTAAAGATATCCAGGAGTATAAATTACAATTTATTCACTTTAAAGGTAAATTATTTCTAGAAAAAATAACTAAAAATCTACAAATCTGAATATTGTGTTTATATAGGGTAACCAGTGTTGACTTTTTATCCACCAGTTGTAACAAAGCTACAAGAAACCATTTGTCTTATTTCTTTGTCCATAAACTAAGGTCTTGAGCTATTTCTAAGGTCCTTGTATCTCTTGAATTCTGTGGTTCACTCCTAGGAACTGAACAAATCTCCACAGTCAGGGTGACACTAATGGCTATTCAGTCTAAGAACAGTTTTCTATGTAGGGACGTGGAATAACGTTCACAGTCAAGAGCAAATCATGTTTGCTCCCATCACGGGGACCATTACCCACCTCCATCCTGGATGACGATGGAATTCACCGTGGCATCTGAGGTCAGACGGAACAGATCCCCCTCCTTGATAACAACTTGTTTTGCAGAATCGCGCCCTGGATCCCAATTCCTGAGACGGGGGTTTTGATCTGGGCAGTTCTCTATAAAACAACACAACACTGATATCTCATGCAAACCAAGCACATGCCAAAGTACCATTAGCCTGATCCAAGTCCCGTCAGCATGGAAAACAGATCTCCAAGGAAGGTGTTGAAATACTTTAATTGCCTGCCATTAGAATGGAAATTTTACCCTTCTCAACCACCAGAAAAATGTTATATCCTTTATTTTGATGCTTACAATAAAAAGGATTATCACAGAACTAAGTTGCTTGCATACAGTTCAAATTAAACTGCAGAAGTTAAAAATGGAGTCCCCCTGAACCATCTACTCTGGAAACAAACCAACAGTAAGAAAGAAAACTATGAACTGCCTTGAGACTCACACTAGGAAGCTGTTTTAGAATGAAAATATAGGTCTGGGCATGTGGCTCAGTGGTAGAGCACTTATCTACCATGCAGGAAGCTCTGGGTTCAATTCCCAGCATCACCAAAAAAAAAAAAAAAAAAAAATCACAACACACAGGTAAATGAAAATTGCTAAGTAAGATGTGTATTACATATTCACAAGCCTCTGTCTGTGCATAGTGAATTATAAAGTTGTCAGCACCAGCACATCTTCCAAAGCAGGGGATGAAAATCTACTGTCTTTTGCCATACGTACTTTCATAATGAAATTGCAGAAGCATGATTTCTCAATTGCAGATACAAAGGAATTACAAACCGGAAGAGCCAAGCTCAAGATTGCTTAGCAAGCTGAGTGAATTTCTCCTTAAAGAAATGAGCTTCTGGGGCCGGGTATTTAGATCAGTGGTTCTAGTACCTGCTTTACAAGCACAGGGTCCCCAGTTTAATCCTCAATACAAAAAAAAAAAAAAGAAAGAAAGAAAAGAAAAGAGCTTCTTGACTTGTAAGGTTCCTCACTAGAATTGGAATTTGCCTATTAAACGAGTGATAATGAAACCGGTTATTTATCTATGGGATCCTTCAATCTTTATAAACTAATGAGTAACTATTTGTTGACTATCAATTTGTCCATTTGGTGTTAGATACTGTCAAATGTTTGAAGCGCAGAATAAGCTTATATTCTATGAGAGTTTGTAAGTCAGCATGGAAGAAAAATCCATCATGTATTTAATAATTAAATGCTGAACAATGTGGTGGTTACATTATGTGCAAATCACCTCAAACCAAGCAAGGCTGGAGCTAAATAGTAACTAAGATAGCTTCTCAGAATAAGTAAAGAATGAATAGTACTTAGGCAGACAAAGCATCAAGGGCAAATAAGTACATGAGAAATGCCCCATATATCCCTTGCCACTCAAGTTGGATTACTCAAGTTAGAATAGCAAGTCACCTGTACATTTGAGAACCATTCCAAGAAAAACACCTTTGTTAAGGTGGAAGGTACAAACAGGAACAGCTGTGTGTGGTGGCCTATGCCTATAATCCCAGCACTCGGGAGGCAGAGGCAGGAAAACTGTGAGAATTCAAAGCTAGTCTGGGCTACACAGTGAGTTCAGGGCCAGCCTGAACTACAAAGCCAGGCCCTGTCTCAAAAAACTAAAAATTAATCAAACAAATAGGAACAACAGAAAAATATATGGAAGAAAGCATAGAGAGAGGAGAATATATAGAGATTTTATACAGAATATATTTAATATAGAAGAAAAAATTCTAACCAGATCTGGTGGTACATATCTATCATCCCAGCTACTCAGGAAGCTGAGGCAGGAAAATCCTAAGATCCTGGGAAAGTCAGTGGGGCCTTTCTCAAAATAAAATTGTTTCTAAAAGGGTTGGAGATACAGCTCAGCACCCTCTTGGTTCAATCAACTTATTCTCATTTGGAACCTGCATAACCCCAGTGCAATCATATTTTAAAACACGCTGCTCTCGGGGCCGGGGAGTTAGCTCAGTGGTCCCAGCGCCTGTCTTGCAAGCACAAGGACCCAGGTTCGATCCCCGGTAACCACATAACAATACTGGGTATGGAGACTCACCCCAGCAGCAACCAGTACCACGTACCACAGTGCCAGGCGTGATAGCTCACGCCTGTAATCCCAGCACTCAGGAGGAAGAGGCAGGAGGATTGCTGTGATGTGAGTTTGAGGTTGAGCTTAGGGCCAGCCTGAACCACAAAGTAAGACCCTGTCTCAAAAAAAAAAACAAAACAACAACAACAACAAAAAAAAAACACATTGCCCTAAACTTATACTCCCTCCTGGAAGTGACAGTAACTACACAAGTCAGTCTCACTAGTTAAGTCTTTAGCAATTATTTCCTGGGCTTCATTTTTTCTCACAGAATTACAAATTGATTTTTTTTTTTTTTTTTTGAGACAGGGTCTCACTTTGTATGTAGTTCAGGCTGGCTCTGAGCTCAGCCTCAAACTCACAGCAATCTTCCTGCTTCTGTCTCCCGAGTGCTGGGATTATAGGCGTGAGCCACCACATCTGACATTGCGGTATGTGGTTCTGATTGCTGGTGGCAGTCAGTCTCCATGTCCACTATTGTTGTATGTGGTTACTGGGGATCGATCAAACCTTAGCCCTTGTGCTAGCAAGACAGTCACCACAACCACTGAGCTAAATCCCCGGGCCTACAAATTGATATTTAATTCTTCAGATCAATCAGTGATCACCACATGAATAATCCTGAGGGTGGGGTGCAGCTCAATGGTAGGACCCTCTCTTAGTATGAATGAGGCTCTAGGTTCTATCCCCAGCACTGTAAATGCACAAATAATCCTTAAATAAGATATCTCAAAATTTTTCTGACTTAATAGTGAGGAGTTCTTGATCTTTTCTTCAGTCTCACGTCATCCCAGAAAACATCTAGCTGGAACTCACAGTGTTATTTATAAGGCAATGCCACATCCCATGTAACAAGCACCGTACTGAAACAGAGAGAGGGAAATGCAGGCTTTTGAGATCTAGAGCCTATTACTGTAGTTATATAATTTCTCTTCATTGTTTGTAATTACTGCCCAGGAGAACAGCCTTCACCAGAACAATCACCAAAAGTTCCAGTCTGTTTCCTTCTAGTAAAATACTCTTAATGAGAAAATGTGTAGTGTACAGAAAGCACCGAAAAACAGCTTAGCCAGCCCCACCTTCCTGGCTGCTCACTTGTAGAGCAGCAAGTGCTTGTAACAGCAAAAACCACAGTGAGGCTGGCCCCAAAATATCACAGCATCCCAGAGCCCTCCACCAATAATCTGCACTTACACTGTCAAGATGTCAAACTAATGAATGCTGATTCGGGGAACCAAATCAGCAATTCAACGTCCTCAGAAAGCCACAGCTTTAAGCTCTGATTTCCCACCAATCTAGCATGCCTTTACTGCTGATTCCTTGGGAAGTATGAATCAACAGCACTGAACTTGGCTATTCCACGGGGAAGAGGAGACAGGAAGTTAACACAGTACTGCTACAGGCAATGGAAATCAATGTTATGAATTCATAATGTGGTTGACTTGCCTGGGTCAACAGAGACATTCATATGAACATCTCTCTTATTTCCAGTCTATTCCTTTACTACGGCACTATGTCCCTTGTCCCTTGCCCACACTCCACTTGGACCTGAAAACCTCTAAGATCCCTAAGGCACCCAAGAAAACTGAATGGTATTTCTAAGGCAATGCCTCTCAGCTGTTATATCCACTTAACAAGGCATCTACTTCAACAAAAATCTGTTGTAGACTTCACTTGAAAAAAAAAAACAGACAAGTATGGTGCCCTAACCAGTTTGTAGCAGTATGATACTCTCACAATCCTGAGCCCTGATTTTTAGACAGATACATCAGGTTCTTTCACGGGGCAACTCTTTATTGATAATGTTACCGAAGCTGACTGTTAACAAACTTCTTCAAAACCATTCAAAGTAAATACATTACCATTAAATGGTCATCTAGTTTCTTGAAACACAAAGACCAGTTAAGAAATTAAACCCTCTCTACATGACATTTAACTCTGAAGTAATGAGTGATTTTTAGACAAAGATATCACAAGTTTCACACTGTGATGGAATTTTCCTTCAAGGATACACAATGCAACTCAAAAACATTTACAGCCCTTCTTTTACAACTGTATTACCAAAACCACTTCCCACCACAAAACACAAGTATTATTTTTGGTCAATTAATGTTTAAAACTTAAATCGAGTTTATCACCACATTTATGACCCCCAAAATAAAACCTTTGAGTCCAAAAACCATAACTGTTGCAAAAGATAAAACTGTGCTACCAGAAAAATTCAGTAAAGATGCTTAAAAGAATTTCAAAGGGCAATGTTCCAAGAACAATTTGAGTAGCCAGACAAGGAGAAAAATAAAAAAGATCAATCCTTTAATTCTCAAAAACTATTCTCATTTATAAGCAGTTACACTTTATATTACCTGAGTAACAGAGCTAAATTAAAGTAATAAAAGTTCTTAAAAATGACTATTTCCTCCTTTTTCTCCTTCTGGAAAATGCTGTATACACACACATACACACATACACATACACACACACACACACACATACACACACACATACACACGAATGCACATACACTTACCATCTGGAGCGTATTTTGAGGATATCCCTAAAATGACTGCAAGTGCAACAAAAAATGAAAAACTAGTTATAGCAAAGCAGATGAATGTATTCTTGTGTCTCTTCTGCTTCCTGGTATCTCTCTGGATTTGCTGCTCTTCAGGTGAGAACGCAAATGTTGTCTGGGCTTCTTGTCTGATGGAGGTCAATTTGGCTGGTGCTTGACTCTTTGGAGGAGGAGGGGGGCGCAGGGGGACAACCTTCCCTGGAACATAACCAGGTGAGCGATGACTGCTTCCATTCTGAGGCTGTATAAAAGCAGGGGACTGTCCCCTGGAACCAGCGGCATGCATGATAACCTTATCACTGTGAAAACAAAACAAAAACATTTTAAGTAAGAGTCAAGAGTATGTAAAATGTTATGCCATGTTATTATGGTAAAATATACATAATATAGCACTTGTCATATCAACACTTTTGGGGTCAGTGGCATTAAAATACACAAAGTTGTGCAATCACCACCTTCCAATTACAGGATTTTTTCATCGGCCTATCTATATTCTTTAAGTAACTCCCCCTTCCCTCCCAGGCCCTGGTAATCATTGTAATGACTTTATCAAAGTGCTGTAAAATAACTCTGTGGACAATCACCTTCACCAACTACCTTCTAACAGCTTGTCCACCCCAGCTGCACATGATAACCACGTGTTAGTGTTGCAGGGACACAGCTTGAACAACTAAATCAGGATGTCTAAGCCTGGGGTCCAAGCATCTAAGGATGCCCAAGTTGATCTGATGAATATCTAGAGCCAGCTACTCTCACCACCTGTCCTCAATTTTTTTTTTAAGGTTTTTGTTTTGCCTTGGTTGGTTGGTTTGTTTTTGATATAGGGTCTCGCTTTGTAGTTTAGGCTGGCCCTGAGCACACTATGTAACCCAGGCTGGCCTCAAACTCTCAGCAATCCTCCTGCCTCTGCCTTCCGAGTGCTGGGACTACAGGTGTGAGCCACCATGCCCAGCCCTGTGGTATGTGGTGCCGGGATCAAACTCAGGACTTTGTGCTTGCCAGGCAGACAGCAGAAGCACTGAGCTAAATCTCTGGCCCCTGTTCTCAGTTTTCAGTGAGCACAACAATCACCAGGAAAGCTGATTAAAAATGTAAATTCCTGGGCTTTTTACCCTTGTAATTTTGGTTTACTTGGTGTAGGGGCTCTGAATTTTATATTGTTCAAAAAATAGGGCCAGGGATTTAGCTCAGTAGTTCCGGCGCCTGTCTTACAAGTGCAAGGGCCTGGGTACAATCCCCAATTAACCACATACCATACTGGGCGTGGAGACTCACATCCAGCAGCAATCAGTACCACATACCACAGTGCCCAGTGTGGTGGCTCACGCCTGTAATCCCAGCAGTCAGGAGGCAGAGGCAGGAAGATTGCTGTGAAGAGGGTTTTAGGGCTGAGCTCAGGGCCTGCCTGAACTACAAAGATAGACCCTGTCTCCGGCACTGAAGCAAGTTCACACTTTGAATATCACTATGCTAAGGTCTTCAAACTGAAGTTCAAAGTCCATGTGTAAAATAAGGACCACAGAAGAGCCCTAGAAAGTTCAAAATGAAGGCATTCATTTTGGGGGTTGAATTCTCCCATTTAACTTATTGCATGCTTAAGAAATTTAAGAATTTCTGCCTGTGTTCTTACTGAAATGTGTATTCTGAATCTATATAATGAAAAGGTCTAAAATCTATCCTATAGCTTTAAGTCCTGAAGTTGAATTTAACAAACAGTAGACAAACAGTCTGGTTCAGATTAAAAAAAAATAAATAAAAAAACCTCAATATGTATCTCACAGTTCTGAATACCCTGTGTATTATTTATATTGTTAATACAACAGATTTCTAAAAACCATTGTCCCCGCTGGCCTATACAACTTTCACAAATATCACATGGCCCATACAGAGAACCAGACACTCTGCCTCTCAAGTCCAGGCTCTTGACAGTTACACTACTATGTCCAGCCAAACAACTTGGAGGCAATAACTGCAAAGAATACCTTTTGCCAAATTATTATCAGAATTGTGCAGAGCTTGGGAGGACATATTGATCTTCTCAGGCATCCTTCATGCAGAAGTTCACTGGACTATATAGCACATGCTGTAGAAAAAGCTGACACAGAAATAGCTAAATCCTTTTGTTTTGAGACAGGGTCTCGTCTTTGTGGTTCAACCTGGCCCTGAGCTCAGCCTCAAACTCACATCACAGCAATTCTCCTGCCTCTGCCTCCCAAGTGCTGGGATTACAGGCGTGAGCCACCACACCCGGCACTGTGGTGTGTGGTACTGATTGCTGCTGAATGTGAGTCTCCACACCCAGTATTGTATGTGGTTATCAGGGATAGAACCCGGGTCCCTGCACTTGCAAGACAAGCGCTGGAACCACTGAGCTAAATCTCCGGCCCGATCCTTTATTTTCTTATGTTCTTTACAGCAATGGTCCCTAAACTTTTTGGCACCAGAGGACCAGTCAATTTCATAGAAGACAATTTTTTCCAGGAGGAGAAAGTAGGAGATACTAGTTTCTTTTGATGTTTTTCATACATAATCATTATGTTTCCTGGTGTTAGCATCAGCTCAGCTCAGCTCTACCTCAAATACAGGGTATTAGACACTCCTACAATGCGGCACAACCCAGATCCCTCACAGTGTAGGGTCCGGGCTCATAGCAGAATGTAAGGCCCTCACTGCACTCAGGCCGTAATGTGAGAGACAGAAAGCAGCCACATACACAGATGAAGCTACACCCAATCACTCACCCCTTCCTCATGGTCCTGAGGGGTTGGGGAGTTCTGCTTTAGAATGAGGATTTGTAAGAACAAGCTTTGAAACTTAGCTAACTGTGAAAGAAAGAAACAAGGGACAGGCGAGGAAGAACTGACTAGCTTAACTGTAAATATCCTGCGGTGGCCACGTATCAGTACATGATGTTGGAGTCTTCCAGGATGCCTAGTCCTTAACAATTAGAGCCACCTGACTTCTTTCAGTAACCTTACAATTAATCCCTCTCATCTTCTGCCAAATGAAGAACGAGATTCTAGTCCTAACGGTGCCCCAAACTGCTCTACACTACCAGCCAACTCATTAAATACAAATGGTCATTAGAGGTGCTACAAAAAAGCATTCCTAAAACCCAAAGGACCTGAAAATTACTGAGGACAGAAAGGAAATCGGATCAGGACTTGACGTCGATTTTATTTGGGACAAAGACCATTCTCAAAATCAGCGTGTCTATGAAAAATACCTGGTTTTGGGATTCAGTCTGTGAGCAAAAGTTATTTAGATGAAGTACATGCTTCGTGACAAAGGAAAAAGTGCTGTTGGAGAAAGTGCTTCATGTGCCAAGTAGCAGACAAAAATATACGGATAAATCACACTGGAATAAATGAAAGGATACAACAAAGACTCCTTTATAACCTCGACTAACAAAAGCACAAACTGAACTAAATTTTCTTGAGTGTCCGACTTGTCAGGAGGGGAGAGAAATCACAACCCTAATCTGCTCTGAAAGGGAGGGGGAGTCCTTTGTGTCACGGGCTGCCATCATCTGACACCTCATTGTTTCAGGCTGAGAAAGGCTGTCATTACTTACTAGGCTGAAGGGCCCTTTTACGAAGATAATGTGCCCTCGAAAAATAAAAGGCAGTGAGCAGCTCAATGGAGTAACCAGCCCACTGAGAATCATCTGTACCTTCAAGGTCACACAATGGCAACCTAACAGAAAATTCAGGTGGTGTGCACCACAAACCAAATGGGCATGCATGAATACAGATGTACTTGACAGAGAGAGAGAGAGAGAGACTCCTAGCTTGATTTTACTGAAACACATAAATGCATAAACATTCTTATCATAGAAGTTTAAAAATAATGCAGAAAAAAACATATATAAGCAGACAGCCTGCTCAGCTTGCTAAGATTTTTAAAGCAGTGATATAAATACATAACCTTTAAGATTTCATTTCACATTTATAGGCTGGTTTGAGCATAGTACTATGAATTATGTTAAAATCTATTGATTGCTTATTTTAGATATAAATTATTCACGGAAAAAATCACACTTCGTTCACTGAATAAGCAGCTGTGAGCTCTTGCTGTCAGAGGACAACTTTTCAATTTAATTTTTAACCAGCTGTTTTAAAGGCAAAGAGGAAACAGACAAGGAAACATTTTAAATAGTGTTCAGGTCCCCAGGCTGTCTACAGAATGCTACTTAATCCATACGGCCATTGTGGCATTTCTTTGGAGAGACAGAGGAAACACCTAACAGAAGAAAGACAATGACATTCAAGACCTCAACGCAAGCATGAGATGCCATCATGACTACAGACCACTACTTCAGTTTCATACAGAGGGGTGTGCGTGTGTGTGTGTGTGTTTATATTACATGCCTTTTTAAATGGCTTATAATGCACCTTTCTTAAAGAGAAAGCACTCAGTATCTACAGAGAACGCATCAATACTGTCTAACATCATAAGGGCTGTTACACTCTCTGACAGGCTCTAACATGAGACAGACAGTCCAAAATGGACATAATGAATAACCCACGTTATTCATGTTGAAACTGGAAATACATTCCCCAGTTTTTTAAAGCCAAAGTTCTCATATCTATACCATCTCAGTATTTATTAACTGGATAATAAAAAATGGTATCTCAAAAGGCTTTTTATCAATCAAGCAAGCAACTAAAAATGGACCCTGGCAGGGCTCAGGATATAACTCAGTAAACAGCGTGTGCACCACACTCCTGAAGATCTGAGTTCAATCCCAGAACCAAAACAAAAATTGTAGCACATGCAATTTAGTCAGATACTAAAACCAGACAATTATATTACTAAGACTATGAAAATAGCACATTAACTGAAAAGACAAAAACAAAAAGACTAGAAAAAAAGTAAGCATTCAAAGATATACCTACTACTTTTAATCCTATTGTTCTCCAAAGACATTTTTTTAGCTTGATAAATTATTTTTTATTTTAAAAATTTTATTTCAATGTAGTATGATTAGATATTTTAAAATCAATTTTAAATAAAATGCTTGGTAAGAATGAGTATATTACCACAACAACTCAATGTGGGAGAGATGTATACAGTTGGTAAGACCATTCAACTTATTTAATAATAAATAACAATATGTAATCACCAAAGCAATAATATTGAAAATTCAATAGCATTGAAGCAGATCAGGCTTTTTTTCTTAGCCCCAGGGTTTTTTTAACCTGCAAAAAGATGTGTTATTTTGAGGAAACTAAGATAGTCTCGTACAATTTTAAAGTCCTGTGTGATTTCACCCACAAAGCCATCACGAGATACCCCTCTTCTGGCGTTCTGCGTGCTATTCCCTGTTTAGAACTCTCACAGGATCACTTTGCTTCGGGCCGTGTGCTGCAGTAACTTAGGTGCTTGTCCATCTGCTACAGTAGACTACAAGCTTCTTGAGACAAGAATGATATCTTTTCTTATCTTGGTACTTAGACCACAATATATTCAGGAGGAAACAGATGGCCAAAACAACTAACTCTACTTTCATTCAGAGAGCTGTTTGATTTTGTGTAATTAAAATGCTCTCCAAAAATCTATCCAATCACCTCAGAACCTTCTGTATTTCTCTGTCTCTCTCTGTCTCTCTCTCTCTGTCTCTCACACACACATACACACACACACACACACACACACACAGAGATCAGAATTAACCATTTAATCCTTCTTCAATATTACGGAGGCTCTGGGAAATTTAATCTCTATCAGTGACTTAGATTTGGGTGAAATTAAGAATATACTAATTGAACCAAAAAAGTCAATGCTTTAATGATAACAAAATGTAATTCAAATAGGAAACCTAAAAAGTGACTAAAAGGTACAATAAACAACTGACAGGACTTCTAAAGATAGACAATGCAAGTTACGTGGACAAGTTTAACCTTTCACAATGTTTCATAGTACAGTGGTTGAAACCACGCACTGTGAAATATACTAGCACACAGGTAAAAGGAAAACATTCCACTCTGTTTTATATACTTATCCTGACTGCCAAGACATGTTTGCTCAAAGGGAAAGTCTTCAAAACAGAGATAGCAGTGGTAATTCAGAACTAGTAAGTTCATAAAAAGAATTAGGTTTTTATAGTCTCTCTAAGGCTGTAATGTTAAAATGCTAGACAAATTCACTACTACATACACTTATCACTTCTTCCATGGATGAGGAAACTTGTCCTGAGGCTGTACTTAGTCTAGGGATCCAGCTCTTACACCCAACGCAGAAAGGGTCCTTCAGCTCACTGCCAGGACAAGCACATCAGCTGCATCATACTGAACACTACATGAACATTCAATTCATCTGACTCATTTAAGCTCTTTCAAATGCCATCTAAGCTTTTTATAAGGATTTATTTTTAAAGGAAAACTCAGCTGGAATGGCCTAATAAAATTTTTCTTTTTTGGATGTTCATAATTTCGAAACAGTATTCAACCTATGGGTTAACTCTACAAAGTAAGTCTTTGCTTTCCAACAGTTTCCATAACTAATCAAAATCTGGCTTTTTATTAAAATTTTGAAAGATCTCTATAACATATTGACTGGCATATTCAAAAAGTAAAAATATGTACTAAATAGTAAAAATATGCATTAAAAATAAGACATGACAGGGGCCGGGGAGTTAGCTCAGTGGTTCCGGCGCCTGTCTCGCAAGCGCAAGGACCCGGGTTCGATTCCCTGGTAACCACACAACAATACTGGGTGTGGAGACCCACACCCAGCAGCAACCAGTACCACATACCACAGTGCCGGGCTTGGTGGCTCACGCCTGTAATCCCAGCACTCGGGAGGCAGAGGCAGGAGGATTGCTGTGATGTGAGTTTGAGGCTGAGCTCAGGGCCAGACTGAACCACAAAGCGAGACCCTGTCTCAAAAAACCTAAAAAAAAAAAAAAAAAATAAGACATGACAGAAAGGTACTTCAATTGCTAGGGAAAACACCATAAATTTTACTATTCTTGGTAGTACTTCTGATTCAAAATATTTAACTAGCTCCCACCTGCTTTGACTCTTCAATTAATGATTCCATATTCCCAACCTCCCACTCTGAGGAAAAAAGGCCACAATGTAGGAAAACATCAAAGTGATTTTCAAGTTTGGGAGTTTGGTTTTTGGGGAGCAGGGAATAATTTCATTTAGCTTTGTTTCAGATTCAGATAATTATACATTAATAAACAATGAGTTCAGTATCTTTATCATAAACTGTTCAATAAGAGACAGAAGTGTTGACTTTAAACTCTTTCAAATTTTCAAATAAATCTTTAAGTATAATAAACATTGTCATAAAGATCACACACTTAAACTTATATACATGTTCTAGAACAAAGAATTTTGAGGGGGTCATATATACAGTTTAGAGTAATATACTATATTACATATTCTATTTCAAGAACATACAAAATAAAATGCATTTTTCTAAAATAATGACTTAAGAAACAGCAAAAATACGTCTACAGATATAGCTAGTTGGGAAAAAACAGCTTATTGAAAAAGTTATGTCAGAGATCTGTGTAATTTTGGACAAGTATCTAACCAAAAAACTGAACACGTCGAGATCCCTTTATACTTTTACACAGTTGTGAACAGTCTCGACTATAATTCTGCACTCCTTTATGATCTTTTTCCTTCAACTCTCAAATTCAGTATGATTCACAATCACCTCCAGATATCTGGCCTATTAGTGAATATAACAAACTCTGCAAGTTAGTTTACTTATGTTTATCCAGGTTCACTTATACTAAGCTGATTATACACAAGCCAACATTCACTGGGAATATTTCAACCCTAATTATAAACCATCCCCTAAGAAGTGATAAAGTAAAGGGTCAAGAAACTTCATTTAATATTCCTCTACCTCCTTTCTCCTCTGGACTGACACAGAAACATGATGAGTGATATTCTCCAAACTCACCACGGGATACTCAAATTATCTTCTTCCTCACAAAGAAAAATCTCCTCCAAAGCATAATGACTTTATTAAAACATAATACAAGGAAATGATTTTAAAAATTGTAAATATATCCTTAAAATACTTAACTTCCTTTAAAAAAAATCTCATTAAACATTTGGAGTATTATTTAAAGTTAAAAAAATATTTACTTTTTCCTACTCAGAAATTCATTTTTAATTATGAGATACTCTATGAAAAAACAACAGTCAGGGCTAGTAAATAGCTGAATCACAAAAATTAAAATACTTCATTTATTTACCCCAAGAACAACAAAACTAAAATGGCTCTGGTCTTTATCTAAAGAAATTCAGATTAGCAAATCAACTACAATTTCACTAAAGACAGTACACCCTTGACAAATTATGTTAGAATCTCTTATTAAAATATGGCTCCCTCAAAGAGTTTTATTTATGATGCCTGGTGCCAATGATAAACCAAGGAAATACTTTCCTGTGTTAAGGCTCACTATGTGACCTTTAAGAAACATTTCAAATGCCTATCTTTTATGAAGGGACAATACAAAGATATGACTGAAATGCCTGTCCTTTATGTAAGGGACAATACATAGATATGACTTTTCTGACATCACACATACTAATTAATCCTCTTTCATTCGACTGTGTTAAACATAGCCATAAGAAGCAATGTGAAAGCCTACATGGCTGGTATAGCCAAAAGACTAAGAACATTATTATATCAAAAAAGAAGCTAGAGGGAAAAATGTAGTTCCATAGGTCAAGGGGGAGGAAAGGGCAGCAGTGAAGAACACCTAACACTTTTCCTCAAGCAGATGTGAAAATTTAAGAGCAAAGTACATAGGCTCTTTGATGGAAGTCAAGAATTATTAAGATAGAGGCTGGGGAATTGGCTCAATGGTGCTGCCACCTTGCCTTGCAAGCAGAAGGTCATGAGTTCAATCCCCAGTACCACAAAAAAAACCCCCCACAAATTATTAGATAAAATTATGGGAGGATATTGCATCAGGTTATCTCCTGCCCAAGGGACCAACAGACTACACCCAGCTAGAACAGAGGTACTCATGCTAAGTGCTACATAATCAAACTGAAACTGTAAGAAGAAAGATTCCAAAATGAACTTATTTTACTTAAAACAGGAGAGTGCAGTCTACCTAAATCCATGGAATAATCAAGTCCACTCTGCTTTAATTCTTACAAAAAGTAACCTGAAATAACCCACCACTAACCAATCAGCTTTTTCCTCTTGTTCCACTCCCTCACCCTCCTAACAAAACCCTCAGTTCTGCGGGTGCACGTAGGTAGGAGCTCTCATTCCATTTTGCAGAACAGGGCATGAATCTCCAAGAAAAGCCTGTAGATCCCTAAAGGAATCTGCTATAATTCTGACTTCTAACAGAACTAAAATATAGAGTCAATCAGTCAGTCTTCTCTGCTTTTCTGTTACTTTTTCCCCCATTATTATTCCTCCGTCTCCTTTCCCTGTTCACGCAGCTGAGAAGCTGGTCTCCTGTTTTCTCCCCTCACCCACATGCTCTTTAGACCATCCCCGCTGCCCTGGTTCTCAATGGGCTGGGAAGACAGGCTTCTAACCTGCTAACACTGAAGGATGGCTGCGCAGGCACACAATGGCAGGGCGGGCCTGTCATCAGGCCTGACCTTCCAAGAAAGAACCAAAGCAGAAGCCTGACCCGAGAGAGGCTGATTTAATTAAGATTATAGCAAAGGGCAGAGCTGCCAGTGGGACGCATTCTCTGCAGTGTCAGGGGCAACGCTTTTCAAGAATAAAAAGCCAAGAAATTTATGCTAGTAGAAGGGCAAAAGGTGGGAGAAAAGATACAACCATAGAGATGTGTTTGATAAACAAGCACAGATAGCCCCAAAGTTCATGATCTTAAAAATAATGACTTGGGGCCAGGGATTTAGCTCAGTGGTACCGGCACCTGTCTTGCAAGCGCAAGGACCCAGGTTCGATCCCTGGTTACCCACATAAATACTGGGTGTGGAGATTCACACCCAGCAGCAATCAGTACCACATACCACAGTGCTAGGTGTGGTGGCTCACACCTGTAATCCCAGCACTGGGGAGGCAAAGGCAGAAGGATTGCTGTGATGTGAGTTTGAGGCTGAGCTCAGGGCCAGCCTGAACTACAAAGAAAGACCCTGTCTCAAAAAACAAACAAACAAACAAACAAATAATAATAATAATAATAATGATGATGCTAAAATGCAATGGCAATAGGAGATGCTATGTTTTGGCATGGCTTTTAAACCAAGAACTATGTCAGGTGAATAGTAAGATGTCAAAACCAAAATTATCCAGGGCTATTCAACCCATCGTTAAAGCAAAATCTTTACTAATGGCAAGAAATTGTAATGACCTTATTTTTAATATAGCTTTAACCACTGGAAGCAAAACCCTCCCACAGAGGGAAGATATTCAATTTTGGCCACCTATTGGGACAAGTATTCTGCTAGAAAATGAAGACAGAGTGGTAAAAAATATATATGCATGTGTATGATCTCTATCTTCAAATAATGTGGGAGGCAGCACTGAAAGATGGAGGAGATATCAAGGAAACAAACTACTGGACTGGGGGATCTGAAGAGGTGATCGGGTGAGTCCATTCAATTTCTATGAGTGGTACAGAGTTTCCATTTTCTCAGTGCCCTAGCAAATTCACTTAGCCAAATGTGTACTGTCAGACCACTACTGGTAACTTCCTTACTTTGTGAATGCGCTCTGAAATCTATCCCTCAGTTCTACTATCCCTCAGTAATGACCAATATGGAGGGGAAATAACAGAGACACGAAACCTACATTATCTTGAAGGCCAACAGGCAGGCTATCACTCACACGTGGGACCCCCGCCAAAACATGAAACAGCCAGTCTTGTCTCCTACTAGGACTAAAGAAACCTAGGCCACCTTATACCTTCTCATCAGTTTTCTTGATGTTCACTAACACTCCAGGGTGACAGAGAGTAAAAGGCAGGAATTTCTCGGTGGCTGGACAGGCAGCCAAACAAGGGCTGCATGCTGTCTTAGTCCTCCTAGCAGATATAGGAAACAAGAAGAAATATCCAAGACAACACAGCAACAGATGGCCTGGAAAAATAACCCAGCAGCAGACACTAGATTGAGACAAGTGGCCATATGGTAAGGATATGCAATATCTACCCAGGATGGGCACTTGGGAAAGCAGCAGTTGTCATTAATCAAAAGATGTCATTAACCCAGCTGAAAGGACTATTCGTCCTTCGTTTGGCCTTCTGAGCTGTAACTGCTAAGCTCTTCATTGTTCACAGCATCTACTTCTTTATTAATGTATCTCAAACCAGCTATGGAACAAGCCGTGGAACAGGTATTCCTAAGTGCCTATGGAGCAATAAAAGCCTCATCTTTTTCATTTGTTAAGCATAACATTTTTTAAAAACCTCATATAAACTTCATTTTATACTGATTTAGGGGAGATTTTTGTTTTACACATAAGTTTTTAAAACCCTCAATGATTCATTTTTCTCATTCCTTCTTAAACAGGATGTGGACAATCCTCCTTATGTTAAATTAAATTTGCTCATTCCTTAAATGTTAACAATTAATTTCTCAACTTCACTGTATGTGAAAACTATTCACTCTACAGGGAAATAAGTCACCATTAGCAGACACAATTATGACTACAGAATGCTTATACTCTCCAGAGTATAGGCCAGTAACTAGGTGAAGGCCTCTACATCAGTAATAGTTCTCACTCTTAAGAGACTCAGTAACTAGGGCCGGGGAGTTAGCTCAGTGGTTCCGGCGCCTGTCTTGCAAGCGCAAGGGCCTGGGTTCGATTCCCCGGTAACCACATAACAATACTGGGTGTGGAGACCCACACCCAGCAGCACCAGTACCACATAGCACAGTGCCGGGCGTGGTGGCTCACGCCTGTAATCCCAGCACTCGGGAGGCAGAGGCAGGAGGATTGTGATGTGAGTTTGAGGCTGAGCTCAGGGCCAGCCTGAACCACAAAAAAGTGAGACCCTGTCTCAAAAAACCTAAAAAAAAAAAAAAAAAAAGAGACTCAGTAACTAAACTCAACTGAAATCTTTACTTTATAGCAGATGTTTCTATGCTTTAGGATACATATTTCATTGGCCAGTGGTTTAGCTCAGTGGTTCTGGTATCCGCCTGGCAAGTCAAGGTTCCGAGTTCAACCCCTAGTACCAAATACCAAATGCTGAGCATAGTGTCTCATGCCTGTAATCCCAGCACGCAGGAGGCAGAAGCAGGAGGATTGTTTTGAGCTTAAGACCAGCCTGAGCTATGTAGCGAGTTCAGGGCCAGCCTGAACTACAAAGTGAAACCCTATCTCAAAAAAATAAATAAATAGGGCCGGGGATTTAACTCAATGGTTCCAGCACTTGTCTTGCAAGCGCAAGGGCCCAGGTTCGATCCCTGGTAACCACATACAATACTAGGAGTGGAAAGACATCCACATACCATAGTGCCGAACGTGGTGGCTCATACTTGTAATCCCAGCACTTGGGAGGCAGAGGCAGGAAGATTGCTGTGATGTGAGTTTGAGGCTGAGCTCAGGGCCAGCCTGAACTAAAAAGCAAGACCTTGTCTCAATCAATCAATCAATCAATCAATAAGAAACATACTTTAATCAAACACTCACAGTCAAGGTGGACAATTCTTTTCTCAGTGACTAAATATGGAGTGTCTTAATCTGCAGTGTTTTCTGGCACCAATGTCAGAAGAGCCATTGAATATAGTATTAAATATATCCTTTAATATATTAAAGCTAAGACTAAATTCTTTAATATATTAAAACTAAGAGGGCCACCATCTTTCCTCAGCAATTTTCATAATACAAAATTCTTATCAAAGGCTGGGGATTTAGCCCAGTGGTTCCAGCGCCAACCTTGTAAGCACAAGGGTCCAGGTTTGTTCCCTGGTAACCACATACAACGTCGGGCATAGTGATTCACGCCCACCAGCAATCAGTACCATATACCACAGTGCCGGGCATGGTGGCTCATCCTGTAATTCCAGCACTCAGGAGGCAGAAGCAGGAAGACTGCTGTGAGTTCAAGGCTGAGGTCAGGGCTAGCCTGAACTACAAAGTGAGCCTATCTCAAAAAAAAAAAAAAAAAAAAAACAGCAAATACTGTCAAAATTTCCTGATACAAGAAGTGTAAAAGGTTTATCATTACACAGGATATAATGAAAATACACATCTTATTGCACATCTGGTTGGTTATAAGGTTAGCCTAATAATAAAACAGCTTTGCCTTGTAAATTAAAGTGCTGATTCATTAGGGAAGGTTTTAAGTCTTTCATTTTTTTAAAAAAGACATAATTCAAGAAACACCCTACACCATATTCATCTTCATATTGCTCACAACCGCCAGCATTTTGGGAATGAAGTGAAATTTTTGCTGAGCACACTTCCTGATAATCAACATTAAAGGCTTCCCAAAGCAAGCTGTGGAAAAGCAAAAGGACATCGAAACTACTCCCTAGTATGCTTTTACCCAATGACTCACAAGACAAATCTCAATGTTTCCAGGAATTTGTCTCTTTCAAAAAGTATGCACTTGTATATTTTAAACTTGTCTCATTTTATAGAAAATGCAAGGAAAGCAAACATTATTTTTATTCTTAGTTCCTTATTTGATAGAAATGCATCCCAAGTAACATCACCCACTAGAGTACCATCTCGTGAGTAAGAACTAGGAAATGAAAAAGCATACTATCTACCTTAAATAGAGGTACACTCAGAGATGAATTATTTGACCATTAAGATAGTGACTGCTAACAAAACCAAAATGGAGTAACTGAGGAACAAGGAGGATTGAGGAAGTGTTATTGGGAGTTCTTGTCCCATCTGTCCTTATATGACCTTAAATGATTAGGTAGCCTCTCTGGGTCTTAACTTCCTTGTTTTAATATTACTTTTTAAATCCTTTGAAACTATATGCTAAGATTCAGTATATGGAGCACTATCTATAAAACATCTATAGAAAATCTACCTCTTCCTCTCCAAAAAATCATATTTAATTTGATAGCTTTAAATATGAGTTGTGATTTCTATCAAAGACAATTCATTAAAATGTCAGGTGAGCTTAAGTCCATTGAAAGGGAACTATGGCCAAGTATTGCTTAGATTCATTTTCCCTAGACAGCAGCTGCTACAAGTGACAGAACAGCCTTTAACAGTCTAACTGACAATTACCCTGTCTCACTTCACAGAGAAAACTCTTAAGTTTTGTGGCTTCAAAAATACAGACTCGCAGCTTTTCTTTTCTTTTTTTGCCTTTCCAGTTTTCATCTTATTAGAAGAGAAGAACGCAGAAAACACCTTGGGAGGCAGGGAGAAAAAACGACGGCAGTTGCAGTTCCACTGACGCACACCCTCCTCAACTGATGTATTAGGACAGACAGCTGTGCCTTCTAACTAATGCTCAAATGCAATGAAATGATTCCCAGTGGCTGGGAAAGGAAAGCCAGCAGAGGAAAGGAATACTGTATTTCAAAGCTAGCCTGAAGTCCAAAAACCTGCTCCCAAGATGGAGTTCAGAACATTCTGGAAAGGGCCAATAAAATGGGAATCTATGGCTGAGATCAACTGGTGACTTTATGAGTTATCTATTTATGATTTTAAAACATACATACATGTTTTGAAATACCTTTTAATACCAAACGGCTATGTTCTATGTGGTAAATTTATCACAGACATAATAAATGTATTGAATTAAACCTTCAAAATGACTCATAAAGTATTTGGAAACATTTTATAAAATAATAAAAATAGAGAATTTGCTTATGGGAAATGATTAGTAGACCCTACTCCAATTTCAAATTCTTCTGTCTTTACACTTTAAAATGGTGCCGCAGCACCAGTCTGCAGTCTCCACTATTTTGTCAGATAAACTGTTATTTATTTGTTGATAAATTGTTATTTTTTAGGCCAGGAATGTAGTTCAGTGGTAGAGCATTTGCCTAGCAAAGTGACAGACACCCTAGATACAATCACTAGTACCACCACCAAAAATATTTTTCCCCAAAGTTCCTCTGCCACCCAACCCCCATTTAATTCCTCTTCTGGGTTCTTAAATAGTCTTATGCCTAAAGTTTCTCCTAATCACTTACATACTCCCTGGGCCCTCTAATTATTAATTTTCCTTGCCCCCTTTCCAAGACTCACTTCAACAGGTGAGTGTCTTTCTCATTTTCATAGCCACAAAGGATCGTGATGCCCTTTGACTTCCTCATCATTTAACTTTCTCTTTACAAACAGAACAGCCCATAGAATAGGTGATGAAATCCCTTCTGGGATCTAGCACACAATAGGTGATTAATAAACGTTAGTTGAATAGATAGATGGATGGGTAGATCCATGATATAATACTCACAGTACTTTAAAGTGCTTCACCATGCAGTTATATGCAACAAACTGTGAGTCTCAAACTGTCAAGTCGATTGTGATTATTACATTTTCTCTTTTTAAAACATCATTCATCTTTCTAAAGTTCAGAAACTTGCCCAGAAGCCCACAGCTAGTAATGGAGTAGCTTTCAATTCCAGAAATCTCACAAGTGTACTTTGCCCTGTCTCTGTCTTCTCATTTTCTAGGTAGCTGCTTAAACTACAGGCTTGACTGTATGTACCAGAAAATGAAAGAGATACTGTCCCAGTTAGATTTCCTGTTGTGAATCTGACACTTCCAAAACTTCACCAAGTACAGGCTAGATCCAATAGTCAATTAAACCGCAACTCGGGAACTCCTTACCAACATCACAAAGGAATTCCCTACACACACACACACACACACACACACACACACACAATCTCTCACAAGCTGCCAGTCCTCAACTTGTTCTCTCAACCCCAAGCTGATAACTGAACGCGTGATGATGCAAGAATGCACTTCTAACCTAGTTTCTTCAGCCTGCAGACACACATTCATCATCTGATAATACGTCTCGAGCGAGGCTGAACGGAATCCTACTTCTTTCAGACACAGACAGCTGAGGCGAGTCACTTCAGGGTGTACGACGGACAGAGCTCCACGAAGTGAACCTTTTCCAAGTAGAGATCACGTCTACTGCAGATTGCCCAGAAATGCAAACTCAGCGGAACCCTTGAAGAGGTAACATAACCACAGCGTGATGCGCAGAGTCATCTGAAAAGAATAAGCCCTTTTCACGGATCACAAAAACTTTAATAACTCTATGCTATCCAGCCAAAGAATTGCTGGGCAAACTGCTTTACAGATATTTGTTTTGAGGGCCCATTTCCAACTGGTAAGCTCGGCTGTCCCTCATCTCGGAGGAAGCCTCTCCTCCCCCCTCTTTCTCTAAACTGTTTTCACATTACCCTGGAGCGCTCACAAGACCCCTGCACACTCCCAACACGTGCCACCGCACAGCCTGGCAGCGCGTCAGTCGTCTCACCGGCACCAGGGGTATGAACTCAAAGCTGCGAGCGGCTCACAGGCAGAGTGACAGTTCCGAAAACGGTCAGACATTCCACATTAACCTCAGCTGCTGCTGAAAGCAAGCATACATCAAAGTCTGTTTCCCTAACCTTTCGGGAGGATTTAAGTGAGCCGTTTCCACTCTGTGCAGAGGTCTGGTGACACACAACACCTCTCAGCACGAGCACCCAGGGAAGCCCGGACCTCCGCTTCATCGCTGCATGGAAGAAGCAACTACGCAGCATAAACTGAGCCCTGGGGGGCCACAGCGAGGGGCCCCCTCCCCCAGAATCTCTCACCCCTGCAACCAAAACCAGAGAGCACGACAGGAGCCAAACTTCTCAGTTACTTTAAGTTGGCTACACTCTAGTTAAAGCCTCGCCTTATCCTAAGAGAAAGCAAGGTGAAGAGGGCAGGACCCACTGACCCTGGAGAACAGGAAGACACAAAGATCATTTGCCCCCTTAAAAAGTATAAGCGCACGCACTGAAGACAAGATTGCCGGACACGGTAGCGACCTTCCACTGTAGTCAGCTTCCTGTGTGGATTATTTGCCCACCCCGGCCTCCTCCAGAAAGTTAGAGGCTGTCCTCACCGACTTTCAAAGGTCCTTTGTTCCCGAGAAGGGCGAAGGAGAGAAAAGCGATCAAGACCTGGTTCCCAAGGACCCTTTGTACCGAGAGTCCCGAAGAGGGGGAGATCGGGTGAGGGGACGCAGGACGCGTCCGCTGCAGCGCGAACGCCCGGCAGCCGGCGAGCCAGGCCCCGGGAGCCCGAAGGTGCGCGGGCCGGAGTCCGGCAGCCGGGCCGGGGCGGGGGGCGGAGCTGGGCCGCGGGCCGCCCTTACCTTCCCCTCCCCCGCGCGGCGGCGCTCAGGTGCTACGCAGCGGCCCCGAGGGCGCGAGCGGCGCGGCGGGCGCGCCCGGGCCCGGGTCTCCTCGCCATGGCCGGGGCCGCTCGAGCCGGGCGCCGGCCGTGTCCGCCCGGGGACGGCCGCTCTCCTCGGCTCGCGCGCCCTCTGCCTCCGCCAGCCCCGAGCCCGGCGGAGGGGCCTCGGCTCGGCTCGCCTCTGGCGGAGCGGCGGCTCGGCGCTCTCGCTGCTTCCCCTCTCGGAGGAAGAGGAGGAGAGTCGCAGCCGGGGCGGCGCGGCCGAGTGGCCCGAGACAATGGTGGGGCGGGGGCGGCCGCGCGGAACCGAGCGCGTCTCCGGGCTGGCTCTTGTTCCCGGTCGGGGGCGCCGCGGCTCCGGACGGTCGCGCTCAGCCCCTGCCGGCTAGAAGAGCCGCCCGGCTCTGCCGCTGCGGCCGGGACTGCGGAGGGCGGGAGCGGGCGCGAGGGGCGGGCCGGGGCGGGGCCGCGCGGGGCTCCGCCTGCACCCGGGCAGCACGGCCCAGGCCCGGGGCTCGGCGCCGGCGCAGGCGGACAGGCGGCCGCTCTGCCTCCCCGGGAAAGTGAGGTGCACACACCCCGTCACCTCCAGCTGAGCCCCGTCATCCGGGTGGGTGTGACCGCCCGCGCCGCTGAGGTGGACCCTGTCCCCTCGCCCGCGCCCAGGGCCAGCTCGGCGCCCCGCGTGCGCGGAGGAGCTTCCACAGCCCCGCGAAACGCCTTGCGCGCGGGGACACCGCTCCGCGGAGCCCGCACGGGGCTGGGCGCCGCGCCCTTGGCCCTCGGGAGAACCTGCCTGCTCTGCGCTCGGGGCAGGTCCGCTGGTAGCTCGCAGCAGCCGGCATCCCGCTCTCGGGCCAGAATAAATAGTCTCCGCTCCCCACGGCCCTGGCCGCGCCTCCCGGGAGTGGCTGCGGCTGGCAGGGGGCGGGAGTGGGAGGGCCCGAGACCCGCTCCGGCTGCCCAGCCGCCGGCACCTCTCTGAGCACCGCGCCGGGTTTGAAGTCTCCAGCCACCACCGCGGCCCCCCTCTCGGAAGCTGCTGTCACCCGGCTCCCGGCGAGGGTGCGGCCGGGCTTCGCCGCTCAGACCCACGAGGTCCCTACCTAATGACAGCTGCAGGCCTGCCAAGTCCCGGCCGTCGTCATCCTGTTTAATTCGGAACTGGAAGCTTTCCCGCCCGGGAACTCTTTCGGCGAATACTGTACCGAGAGGATTGCTCACTTTCGGGGTTGCTCTTTTTCGTCTGCCCCACCCGTCCAGTAAAAAAACTAGTCACGTCTTGGAGACTCCCAGCGGGCGGGAAGGGAAATGCCCTGTGGGAGCTGAGGGGTCAGGACTTTGTGGAAGGATCTGTCTCTCCAAAGCTTGGCTGAGGATAAGAATGCCCTAGGGCATGGAAAAACCTGCATTCCCAGACACCGTCCAATCTCCTGAATGAGACTGAAGTCTGGAAAATGTAAATTTGGAGCACAGTGCTAGGATGCATCCACAATTCATTAACACTTTGGAAAGATGCCCCCGAAACAGTAACATGACCTATTTTTGAGACTTTAAAGAACAGGTCCCCTATCCCGTTCTGAGCCGCTGTCCCTTCTATAAACCAAGATTCTTAGAATGTGCTTTTAAATGACAAGATGGAAGGGAGAGAAAACTAAGTCTTCGCAAAATGAAATACTTAGAACTGTTCCCTAAGAACATAGGGCAGGAGCTGGGACCCACTGCTTGGTAGGCTGAAAATACCCCAGCCCAAGATAAGAGTTTTTAATCTCTGGAGCCTGTAAATGTTACCTGCTAAAGAGACAGGATATTTGCAGACATAATTAAATTAAGGGTCTTGCATCTGGGTTAGCACGATCAGCTCTAGCCGCAACCACACGGACGCTTAAAAAGAAAAGACAGAAAATCTGATGCACAGAAAGGCGAACACAGTAATGCATGCGTGAATGCAGACATTAGGAGTGATGTGGCTCCGAGTAGAGGAAGCAATAGCCATCAGAGTAAGGGTCAGGAAAGGGTTCTCCCTGAGAACCTTGATTTTTTAAACCAGTGAAACCGGATTCTGACATCTGAACCCACAAACATGAGATATTAGAATAAACATCGATTGTTTTGAGCTAGCAAATTGTGGCAATGTGGTACTGAAGCCAGAGGAAATGAAAACAGAGCCCTGTGCTGTGCCATCTGTATTCAAACACACGCATTTTCTGAATCCTTATTAAGCACAGGTGCTTTAGTCAGTTAAGATGTGTTGTCTAGTTAAATTCTTCCAGGAGTTATACCTCTAACTCCAGAGTTGGAACGCTCGGATCTAGAAGTTTGCTGAGCCCAGAGCTGCAAGACAACAGCCTCGCAGAACCAAGTCTTTCAACTACTCAGCTATTAAAAACAGCACCCACTAATAAACAAGGCAGAGGGCGGGGCTCAGAGACCAATAGAGAGCTGGTCTCCATTGGGCAAGGCCCGGAGCTCAGTCTCCAGTGTCACCGATAAAAGCCATGACTAAGACATATAAACCACCCTAATGAAAGTCTTTGACCATAAGGAGGTCTTCCACAATCTACATCTACTGTCAAGCCCACGGGAATGGATGTTAGGAGTCAAGGAGACTGAGGTGGGGCAGGAGTAGAGAGGAACTCCTTATGCCATTCGTCAATTTTTATGTGAACCTAAAACTGCTCCAAAGACTAAAGTCAACTAACAAAAAGAGGGGGTATTGAGTCTCTATATAGCCTATTTTTGAAAATTGTTAAGTTTTTCTCTTAGTTACTTAACCTGGAACATGAGAAATCAGAAGAAACATATGAAAGGAAGTTACAAGCTAGAATTAGACCTCTGGTCAGAGGAACTGATGTCATTGGTTGGGCTCTGAGTGACTTCGATGATCGTGAAATGCCATGGAGACAACACCTGGGCAGAGGGGCTAAAAGCAGGATGGGGCAGAAGGGAAAACTGAGCTCAGTAGGTACCCAGTGGCTTCCACAGAGTCTATCCGAATTAATGGACCTAAATGGCTGGAACTTTAGACACCCTCCTGGGAAATGGCATAAACTTTGGTGAGAAACTCTGCAGCCAAGGCAGTCACCTCACTCAGACTAGGCAGCCAGAACGTCCTGGCAGGCAGATCTGGGAACTGCATTGGCATGTGACCTGCTTACGTGCTATGTGACATCCTCACCATGACACTGTTCTCTACAAATAGGAGAAAGTCCCATCTTTTATTTTTGCCTAGTCATGACTATGTAGTCATAGTGTTGAGGCAGAATAGCACACAGGTTAAGAGTTGAGATCCTGGAGTCAGAGTGCCTGGATTAGATCCAAGGTCCATAGCTCACTGGTGTAATGTTGGACAAGATGCCCACTTCCTTGTGCCCCTGTGGTTGTTTGTTTTCATTTTGACATGGGAATCCTAATAGTACCTGGCCAGTGCAGTCCTTATGAGGTCTAACTATGGCAGTTCAAGAAGGGGCTGTACATCGTATTAGTGCTCAGCAAATGATGTAACTGGTGCCCCTGGTCATCTCGTCCTTAGACCCCTATGATTGGAATTTTAAGTGAAGTTATATGCACAGGAAACTCAACGTTCTTGAGGTCCAGCTCAGACGGTGAAGGCTTGAGGTACATGCATGAGGCATCCCTGCCAGAAGCTGGAAGTTTCCGATGTTGGGGAACAGCAGACACCCTCTAGACAGGCCTTGTTCTTCCATATCTATCTCCTTCCAATGTCTCTGACATTCCAGTCCTCCCCCTTCAATATCCCTGGCAGCCCGACTTTCCCACACTTGCCTTTTCCTCTCCTAACAGGCATCACCCTGCCTGGGAAATGTACCAAGACCTCCCATGGCTGCCCTCAGTGCTGATGATTTTGTCACAGATATACCTGCTGTGACCTTCTGTCACTGCCTCAAGACTGTGCAGTGAGTCCTGCCTCTCCCCACACCTGGTGGACTGCATTCCTGAATTCAGAGATTTAAGATGGAACCTTGTTCATTTTTCAGTCCTCAAGGCCCAGCACAGGATGTTGCTGAGGGAAAGAATGGAAAGGAGTCAGTAGAGGCCTTTGGGAGGGGTGAGAGGGGTAAAGTACTGGGATATGGAAAAAGTTTGTGCCCGGCTGTGTTTAGCATTTACTTGCAGTGCCTCTGCTTGCTTTACATTTTCCAGCTCTAAATCCTTTGAAGACAGAACCCCCATTGACTCTAGGCACTCTTCCCTTTTCTGTTTTCCCCCGGGCTGTTAGAAAGTAATCCCTTTGTTCCAGGAGGATCTGAGCAGATCATTTGGAAGCCATGTTGTTCTGTTCCTACTTGCTCCGGTGGCCCCTGGTACACAGGTGTGGAAAGGATTCTCCAGTTGACTAATGACTCACTGGGAAGGTGTTGATACACTGTTTGCCACCAATTCAAAGTCTCAGAAGAACTTCTCCCCGTCCACTCTGCAATAACATTACAGAATGCTAGTGTGACCTTTCTCTGCTGTGCTACAGCTGTGTCTACAACTTTTTTTTCTCTCTCTTTCCTTCCCTCCAGCCGACCTCATTCTCACACTCCATCAGCTCATTAGGAGGTTGCTTGTTTACTCTTCAGCTCTCTTGACACTTGCACTGAATTATGATGTAAGTACGTCTGATAGAGCGAAAACTTTCATTTGCTCATTTCAAGGAAAGGAAAAACAATGTATTTTACACTTCGAAATTCTGTTAGATCGGGAAGAATTAAACTTCTTCTTTTTCCCCACTCAAAAACATGACTCTGCACTCTGAAAAATCTCGTGTCAATCCAACATCTTCAAACTGCACAGGTCCCCTTTATGTGAAATATTCACAGTGTTCTTTTTTTAAAGGCCTTCACAACTATCTTTAGATAAGTGACACTGTCTTGCTGCCCCTAGACCTAAGAATTAGCAGGGGCCTCTCCCCAGTTCCCAATTCCCTGTTGATAACAGCCTCAAAAAAAGGAAATAAATTGTCTGCTGTCTCTCTGCCAGAATGAAGTTGTCTCTGCAACTTACTACAGATTACACTTTTTTTAATGGCCTGTCTGCGGTATACATCCTATTGCTATCCCCGTTCTGTTTGGGGAGGACTGAAAAACTACACATCAGGAAGATTGTACTTTTGCATTTTATCCACATATGGATATAGACTAAAACATTTTAAATAATAGATTTGTAGAAAAATGGAGAACAATCATGGTTATATGCTTTGATTTGAGTGTCCCCAAATGTTCTTTGCTGGAGGCTTGGTCTCCAAAACTGTGGAATCACTAAGAAGCAGGGCCTGGTGAAGGTGCTTATTTCCCTGGAGTTGCTTCTCTTGGAAGGGCTTCATGGAGCTTCCTAGAGACCCTCGTTAGTTCCTCACAGAAGGAGCTGCAAAAAAACGCCATTGAGACGCCATCTAATATGAGGCCTCAGCAGAAGCCAAATGGGTGGAGTGCCCCAAACTTTAGACTTCCAGCTTCCAAAACTCGAAGTTAAATAAACCTCCTTTCTTTATAAAGTAGCCAGATATTTTGTTACAGTAACAGGAAATGGTGTAATACAGTATATAAACTTTACTTTGAGATCATATCGGTATTCTGAAATCATACATTATCCCCAGGGTTTTATCCCTTCCTTCCAGTTCCTTCTTCCGGACAAACAGTAAAGAAATATAAACCCTGTCTTCCTGGGAAGATTAAGGATCCTTCAAGAGGCCATAATTAGACAGGAAAAGCAAGATTAGGAGGACTTTCCGTGCACAAATGCATAGCTGTCAAAGTTCCCTCAGAGAATACTGGATAAAAGCCCTCTACATTTTCCATACTTAGTGTTTAAAAAGAATGGAAATACAAAAAAAAAAAAAAAAAAAAAAAAAAAAAAAAAAAAAAAAAAAAAAAAAAAAAAAAAAAAAAAAAAAAAAAAAAAAAAAAAAAAAAGCCTGCAAAATCCACAGGCCACCTGGATAACAACAGCTCTCTAGGAAACTTGATCTCACCTGGATGTAAAACTCCATAGTTAATGACTTTTTAAAAGTATTACTCTGACTCAATTCTGTAAATATTTTCTGGACATTTCTACATGTTTCTCTAAGAAATGAACTTGAGACTATTCTGAACAATAGTCAGGATAACTAGATTACTATGTGTAGTAAAAGATGTGTTGAAATTTATTCACAGTAATCATTATACAACATGTACGCATATCAGATCATCACATGGTATGCCTTGAATAGGTATAACTTTTCCTCGTTAGATACACCTTCATAAACCTGGAAAAGACATGACTTGAAATAATATCAACAAACTAACAAAAATCATCAATATGTCCTGTTTTTAATAAGAAATGGAAAAATGTCATTCATGATAAAAGTAGAAAATTTGATTTTATGTTCCGTTTGACTTGGTTCCCTGATTAAACTGAAGCATTTTTAGAAAAACCACAGAAAATGTACAAAGTGCACTGAAAAGAGAGAAGGAAGTTCAATCCTTCCCATGGTCCTGTTGAGGCAGGATATTTTGGAGATGAGCAAGAAAACTGAGAGCTCAAGCCCAGGACAGTAGCTCATTCTCATAACTCAGCAACCGACAAAGCAAAAGCCTAAGAATCACAAGCTTCACACCAGCCTGGAAAACCTTGTGAGACCGAGGATGTAGCTCAGCTTCTTCTGGGCTCAATTCCCAGCACACCCCCCACCAAAAATAACTCTCTAAGCACTAAGTTAATTTATCCAGCAGTTATTTATTGTTAGACTTTATGCCAAACTATCAGATTCTGGAGGGTGAATGAGATAGCACTTTAATAAGGTTCTTCCCTTGAATAAAAGAAACTGGACCACGGATGTAGTCCAGTAGTAGAACATTTGCCCAGTGTGTGTGAGACCGTGGTTTAGTCCCCACTACCAGAGAAAGACACTGATGCCCTTCAGTGTCACCACACTTTCTAACCCACCGCATGAAGTCTCCTCCTGTGTTATGTTGATTTTGTATTTGGCCAGGTGACAACAGCAGAGGAATGGTGTGAGCAAAGGCTTCAAAAGACCTATGAGACTGTGGTCAGGAAATGCATCTCTGAGGAAGGGGAGGTTAAGCAGGAGAGGAAATTAATTTTGAAAACAGAAATTGGAGAGGGGAGATATGTGATCAGAGAGAGTTAAGCCTGGGGAGCCCCGAATCCAGGCTTACACTGTGGGCCCAGGCAAGGCCAATGGCAAACTTTTTGCATACTCTCTGCTTCAACTCCCCCCACCCAGATAACCCAATACATAAAAAGAGGTTGCCGTGTCCACTACTTTTCCCCACAGACATTTTAGTCTGTATAGGAAATACTGCTCAGCTGAAAGTCAGCTGGAGGTTTACGAGAGGGAAGCTCTGTTTCTTCTGTTGTTGGAAACCAGGCAGCTCTGTATAAAAATACAGCTATCTTGATGGAGAGGCCACAGGATGAGTATTGTTACCTCCACTTCCTCACTCTACCAAGACGCCCCGTGCGAGGAACGAGGCACAGGGCCCACAGCAGGGAAACCCAGCCTCGTCGCTATCCCCACGGAGTGCAGCTGTTTGTCCCCAAATGCACGCGGCCACTGAAGTGACTCCAAAGTGCAGCAGGGGATGAGCCAGACCCAGATTTCAGAATCATGAGCAAATAAAACAGTCGTTATTCTAACCACTAGGTTTGAGGTTTGCGTTACACATCAGGAAATATATCAACTAAGAGTTCTTAAGTGGAAACAGGTTTGTTCCCCAGAGGATGTCAGTCAGTGCCTGGAGGAAGTTTTGATTGTCACACTGTGTGTGTGCACGCATGTATGAGTGTGTGTGTGTGTGTGTGTGTGTGTGTGTGTGTGTGTGTGTGTGTATGGGTTTACTGGCATGTAATTGGTAGATGTCAGACATGAAACAAACAACCCATGATGCACAGAACAAAGGACTATCTGCCCGGAATATCAGTACTGCCAAGGCTGAGAAAGTCTGATCTAACAAGCATGCACTTATGACATGGTGGGTAATGGACAGTCTTCCGTAGAGGATCCATCAGCATACTTTTCAAGAGCAGTACGTGAAAATACCTGTTGTCCTAGCCCCTCGCCAGCAGCAGGTATTGCCAGATACATAGGAGTATAGAAATTAACACAGACGTGTGCCTACCTTTGCCATAGAGAAAAGGAGCGTCCTAACTTGGGTGTGTGGCAGTAACAGTCGGTGGGAATGACTGTCTTTCTGCCTCTGCCAGCTCCTCCGATGGTCACTCTCTGTGTCCTCCTGGTTCATCTCCTTCGCTCTTTCTCTTTCCTATGACGCTATTGTCCATTCACTCATCGATCTGTAGAGGCTTTACATATATTAAGGAGATGATTCCTTTATTTATGACTCAGGTTGAAGCTATACTTTGCATGTTTAGCAGACAGACTTAAAGCAGTAAATAGCTAGGAACCAAACTACACTAAGGAAAATGCACCTAAGTGAAAAAGTATAGGGATAAGTTGCAAGTTGAACAGTGAAAGAAACTAACAAATAATGTGTTGAAAAAACTACTAATATTTGCCGCCAAGAGCTATGTGGAAAAGTATGAAGACAGTGGGCAGGTGAGCAGAGGCTAAACGGACTGGCTCACACAAGGGCACCTGGAAGCCCCACTGATCAACTGGCTTTCACGCCATGACCTATGCTTTAAACAGTCGTGACACCACTGGTTAAAGATCAGGCTCTAAGTCCAGGCTTTAAATTGCAACTTACTTTCCAAACTCTCAATCCCTTTCCTTCTTTCAGCCTCTCTTCACATAATAACGGCCAAACAGTATGCTGGAGGCCTGCTCTCCCAGATCCAGTCTGAGCTCCACCACTGACTAGCTGTGTGACTTTGATATGTTACTTAACCTCTCTGGGCCTCTGTTTCTTCCTTTGTAAAAAGAGAATAATGACATTCACCTCCAAGGGTCGTTAGGACAGCACATTAATCGACGTGACATATAAAAGAGTAGCTGGTACAACAGCATTCTGTATCAGATGACTAACACAATGTATTTGAAGTTTTCAATCCCCCTTGAGGTATAACTGTCCTCATTTCACAGATAGGGAAACTGAGGCTCAGAGAATGTCAGTAAGATCCATTCTCTTTCATCATCTTTACATCACCTACAATATTAGAGAAAGTTTTCTTTACAAGGAGATCCTGGAGGAAGCAAGTCTTCTTCACACATGCAACTGGCAAATCATGTTCAAGTATGGTCAGGACCAGAAATTCTGTAGTTGTGGAGGGCAGATGGGAGATGAGCAGAGAGATTAAGAGATCAGGCCTGGGATTTAGTGCCTGTTTTAAAGTGCAAAGTCCTCAGTTCAATCCCTGGTACTAGGGATGGCAGGGGGATAAGATGTAGAATTTGGTCCAGTCTTAAGAAGAACTTGATGTTTTCAACCTCCCATTGTATTCTCAGAGTCTGTCTCAGCACTGGGCACATAGATCTTTGCTTTCTTTAAATATCTGCTGAATTAATAAATTAAATAATAAAAACTGAAGAATAAAGCAGATTGTTTCAGGCCTCTCTATCCTGGCCTTTTCCAAGAAGTAGTTACAGACACACATCTGACAGAGAATTAGAATAAATGCCTATGGACACTGAATTGTCCTCTAAGCTCCTGGAAGAAGATTATCTTAGTGAAATACAAGAAGAGAAATTCTTTTCAGGATGTTAAGAGCTAAATACTGGCTCCAAAACTTGCTGTGGTACAGGAGAAAGAACTTCAGAAGGAATCTCTGGCAAGCGCTTCTTTATATGTGAGTCACTGTTTCTGTGGGACACAAGTTTCCAGAAGTGAGTCCAATCTGTGTACATTTTATTCCATAAAATCAAGTAAAGAGAAGGGCTGTAATCAACTTGCCTCGGTAGGATTTTTTTTTTTTTTTTTAACGATGGGATGATCCTTAAGGACACTGACACCATATAAAGCATTATGAAAATCAAAACTTGAGAACTCACTAGTGCCAGCCACTATGAAAAGCTTTCAGGGGAAAATGATTTCCACAATTTAAAGTGTTGGAACCTAAAAAGCCTGCATTCAAATCTGACTCATTGGTTCACTCATCATTTGACTCTGATAAGCTTCCCAAATCCTCCTTGTTTCTGTTTTGTCACATGTAAATCATAAAATAGGGGCAAATAATACAAAACTTTATAGCATACAACATGCAAAAGAAATCAAACATAGTATCCAGTGTAATGTTGGTACTGAATTTCCTTCTAGTCCCCAAATCACACAATTCAAGGAGCCCCATTCGTAGTTGGAAATGATCAAAGATGAAATGACTGGCTTAATGAGCCCAGGAGTCCCCTGTGCCAGGAGCTGTTTTATGAAGAGGCTACACGGGCAGGTAGGACTTGCTAGGAGTCAGGCACTGTGATGTGTGTTTTACATACAGACAGTAATTCTGCTGATCCATACAATACCCCTACTTGGAGATGTTATTATTATCCTTGTTATATCGGAGAAGAAACCAGGACCCTGAGTAGCTAATTAGTTTGTGGAAAGGAGCGCTAGTAGGCAGAGGAAATTTGAACCCTGGGAGCCTCGGGTCTTAACTACTTCACCCACTACTCATGAGCAACGACTGAGGACATCTGACTCACGCGAGTGGTTGCTGGTGTCAGTAACTCTGAGGTCCCTTCCAGTACTGAGAGCTCACGACCAGCAAAAGGGATCCAACTGTGACAGAGAAGCAAGTACAGAACAGGAAGCAAGCGATGGCTCCACCTAGCCAAGCCAAAAGAACAAAATCTTCCACCATGAGGACGGCAGGTCCCTCAGAGCGAGTGGAGCAGCGAAGCGGAGATGTGTCACCGCGTGATGATGAAGCGACCCGTGCTTCCATTCACACCGGAAATAACACTGGGGGCAGCCCCGCGGCTGTGCACAGCAGGGGCACTGACGCATGGAGAGGGGAAAGGGCAGCGCTGGGGGCGGCTCGCTGGTGCCGATGTGACCCTCTCTGGCTCCAGGCTGCATCTGGCAGCTGCTTCCACAGCCTTCCCGGCTGAGACCTGGAGCGGAGGACGCGGACAGCCCGCTCACACGCAGCGTCTGCAGCTTTGGTTTAGAGTTACTACTCTCAGTCTGGACTTGAGGCTCGGATGTGGGGAGAGGAAGAACAGGATGAACAGGACCCAGAGGACTTTTCCTTCCCTTGCTTCCTCCTGCCTTTGGAAGTACTTAGATTTAATGTCTCGAGTTAACTCTCAAGTTCAGCGATGAAATCATTCTGCTGGGCAAGATAGTGAAAACATGGCCAGTGTACACGTGCAGAACGCTCTCAGGAACTGTCCTGTCCGCACGCTTGGAGGTGGGACAGGACGCACACTACACCACCACTGCAGAGAGAAGGGAAGTGAGTTCTAGAAGATGGCAAACACCACTCAGAGCAGTATTTGTTTTCAAGAATAACTACATTCCTAATTTTTAAATTAAGGCTTTGTGTATAATTAGACCATGTTATTTCTAGATTCAGCCTTATTTAAACTCTCTATGGACCCTCCCAAACCCCAGCCCCAGGTTATTTTCTGGTAGCAAGAGGAAAGAAGTTCAAGGTCACAACAAGGTCGAGACCTGTTGTAGATTACAGAAGACCTAAGATATGAAATAATCAGGGACAGTACATAGTCTTTGACTGTAGCCTCATCGGAGCAAATTATTGCAAGACACACTGGGATGAATGGAGAAAATTAAACATAGACAAAGAATTAGGTGACAATAAAGAATTATTAATTTTGCCAGGTATTGATAATAGCTTTATAATTACAAAGGAAAATTTTACTTAGATTTTCCATGGAAGCATTGCTGTGAAATGTCATGACATCTTTACTTTATTTATTTATTTATTAGTTTTTTGAGACAAGGTCTTGCTTTGTAGTTCAGGCTGGCCCTGAACTCACCTTGTAATCCATGATAGCCTCAAACTCAGCAATCCTCCTGCCTCTGCCTCCCAAGTGCTAGGATTATAGGCATGAGCCACCATGCCCGGCATTGCTATATGTGATTACCAAGATCAAACTTAGGACCTTGTGCTTGCCAGGCAGACAGCAGAACCACTGAGATAAATTTCTAGCCTGACATCTTTACTTTAAAAGACATTAGCACAAAATAATAGAGGAAAATCTCTGGCAATATGCTAACAATTATTAAATCTGGGTTCTGGATATATGGGTGTTCATTTTACTGTTCTCTGTTTTCTACAAATTAATTTTTTCATAATGAAAACTGTTATAAACATTCACTCATTTTTTTCCCACTCAAATGCTTTTGTCTGTTGCTTTACGTTCTCCTTAACTTACTTTCAGGATATTAAAAACTTGGTGTATAGCTGACATAAATTGAAGAAAAGTTCTGATGTCACATTTAATCCTCTCTGATCATATTCCTCCTCACCCCATTTGAAAAAGTAGAATATGCTCTGAAGATCCCTTTAAAAAAGAAAGACAACAATTCTTCTTTGCTTTAATTTTGATATCATTTCAGACTTACAAGAGTTGTAAGGGCAGTATGAAAACTCTTACGTATTCTTAAACTGCATTCACCTGTTATTAATGCTTTGCCACATTTGCATATCTTTATCTCTGTTTTTACAGTAAGATATATTTTATCTCAACCACTTGAAAATAAATAGCAGGTGTCACTTCTTTTAATATCTAAACACTTCCGTGTGTCAGTCCTGGAAATGGACTTTTTTTACATAACCACAACATAATGGGCAAATTCAGAAAATTCAGCATACAGCACATATTCAGACTTTCAACTTGCTCAACAATGTCCTGTATAGAATTTCCCCTCAGTCCAGAACTCAGCACACAACCAACGGTCAGTCTCTTCATCTGAACAAGTCCTTGACCTCCCCCTGCCTTTCGCTATATGAACATTGAACAGGACTGACCACTGTTGCATAGAACACTCTTTAATTGAGGCAGCAAAGCTAATGACCATCTGCAGTCGCGGCTTCTGTCCATTCTGCCTTTCTCTTCTTTGTAAATAGCTGGAAAATTTTTGGGGAGAAAGGAGAAAAGCGAACTGCTACACTTCAAGCAGGCGCAGAAGGAATGCTCATCTGAAGGATGAAGTTCAGACAAATTCCACTAATGGGTGAAATTAAATTTACATGACAACATGAGGCCTGAGCTAGACAGAAGGCTAAAAGCTGTCAAGAATTTAGTATTAAAACATATTGCCATTAAAATATGTTTATATTTCTTTTCACTTAATTTACTTTTAGTTTAAGAAATAGTAAATATTTTTTTATCTGATATGCACAAGATATATTTATACAAAAGCAAGGACATCGTGGTATAGCTTGAAGTATCTTCCAGAATTGCATTTTTT
This sequence comes from Petromus typicus, assembly GCA_004026965.1. Classification (NCBI taxonomy): domain Eukaryota; kingdom Metazoa; phylum Chordata; class Mammalia; order Rodentia; family Petromuridae; genus Petromus; species Petromus typicus. Next base: position 83,176 of record PVIR01000671.1, on the reverse strand, counting down.
TTTTAGCTTTGTTGAGACAGGGTCTCGCTTTGTGGTTCAGGCTGGCCCTGAGCTCAGCCTCAAACTCACATCACAATCCTCCTGCCTCTGCCTCCTGAGTGCTGGGATTACAGGCGTGAGCCACCACGCCTGGCACTGTGGTATGTGGTACTGGTTGCTGCTGGGTGTGGGTTTCCACACCCAGTATTGTTATGTGGTTACCAGGGAATCGAACCCAGGTCCTTGCGCTTGCGAGACAGGCGCCGGAACCACTGAGCTAACTCCCCGGCCCCCAGAATTGCATTTTTTTGGAGGAAACTCTGAGATCATCAAATTCAACTCCTTGCAACAAGGGATTTTTTAAAAATGGTGAAGATTGCACCTACAAATAAAAAGTTTAAGGAAAAGAAATATTCAGACAATTGTATGTGGATATTTATACAAAGATGTTCATCTGGGACTGTTTGTAATAAAAGAATGATCTCAACGTTTCTCAATAACAGTTTGTTTCTTCAAGCTAGTTTATTGATTCAAAATTGTTAGCCATTAGGAAAATTCAAATCAAAACTACACTGAGATTCCATCTCAACCTAGTCAGAATAGTTATCATCAAGACGATAGGGAGTACAGCCCTTATGGAAATCAATACAGAGATTCTCAGAAAAGTAAAATAGAAATATTACTTGGTTCACCTATATTACTCTTGAGTATATTCCTGAAAGAATTAAGACCTTATTTTAGCAATACATGCATACCTGTCTTATAGTGGCACAATTCACAATAACTAAGCTGTGGAAACAGCCTGGATACCCATCAATAGACAAAAGGGTAAGGAAATTGTTATAAATATATCAGAATATTATTCAGCCATGAAGAATGAATACATGTCATTTGCAGAAAAATGTATGGACTAGAGAGCATTATGTTAAGCAAAATAAGGCAGATTTCAAAACATAAATATTTTCTTACACAGAAACCTAAAAGTAAACATACACATATGTACATACTGTACAGTGGCTCTCAGCAGTAGATAAAGGATCAGAGAGAGTGGGGAGTAGAGGGGAACAGAGATAAAAGGATTGAAAACTACCAAGAGAAGTTATGTACTATACATATTCTGAGTCCCCAAAATGAACACCACTATTCTGTACTACTAACATGCACTGCTAAACATAAATAACATACTGCAAAAAAATTATTTTGTTGATATAATAGATCTCTGTAGATCTAGAATCTCAATAGATTCTCTGTAACCATGGATTAATGATGCAAACTCATATCTGGGAAAAAATAGTGGCCAACTATGAAATAGAAAAGCAAATTCTAAAAGAGTAAAAGAAAAGGTAAATAAATCTTTGTGGATATAGAAAAATAGCTCATTAATAATAAATATGCTGGGCTGGGGATTTGGGGTTCGATCCCCAGTAACCACATACAATACTGCGTGTCGAGACTCGCGCACAGCAGCAATCAGTACCACATACCGCAGTGCTGGGTGTGGTGGCTCACGCCTGTAATCCCAGCACTCGGGAGGCAGAGGCAGGAGGATTGCTGTGATGTGAGTTTGAGGCTGAGCTCAGGGCCAGCCTGAACTACAAAGTGAGACCTTGTCTCAATAATAATAATAATAATAAATATGCTGAAGTGTCACTGGTGGTGATTTCTAAACAAGATTAGAATTTTTTTTTAATTCAGCTGTTACAATGCAGACATTTTATTCCAAATTCATTTTATTTTTTCAATTTTTATTTTTGTATCAATACATTCTTACTACGTTCTTTGTGGGAAGCTGGTAAACATTAAATTCCTTATTCTACACTCTTACAGCTCCCTCTGTCCCTTTCCCTTCTGCAAAAGATCTAGCTTCCTACTTCTTGCATTTTGCTCTTTATTTACATTTTGGGTTTCTCATATAAGAGAAACCATACATTTACTTTGCCAGTACCTAGCTGAGGATTTTGGTGTAGGTGGTCATAACAGAGAATGACCTGTAGTTTTGTGTCTTTTGTTTGTTTGTTTGTTTAACTGGCTTTTTGTTTCACTTTGGAATTAGAGTAATGCTAACTCACATGAGTGACCTTGGCACCATTCTTCTCTTTTCAACTTATTAAAAAAGTGTTGGTGCTAGAGCTGCCTCGAAATTCTTGTAGAATTACATAGAGAATCCATCGGCTCCTGGCCTTTTCTTATTTAGCAGGTTGGGAGTTTTTTGTTTTGGGGGTATTTTTTACTGCTTCAATTTCACTGCCTGTAACTGGATTATTCAGGACTTTTATATCTTCTTGGTCTAGTTTTGGTAGTTCATATGTATCTCGAAAAGTATCTGTGTTAGTTACTTTTCTTTCATTTCTGAGACAAAATACCCACCACCTAAAATTAGAGGGGAAGGGGTGTATTCGGCTTATAGTTCGAAGAAGTTTCAGTCTGTAGTCAATGGCTCCAAGGAGGGATGGAAAACAGGGACAAGAGAGAATAACATGGCGCATACACGGGGTCAAAGGGAACAAGGAAGAGAGTTTTCCGCCTCTTTCTGCCTCTTTTGTCCCATCCAGACTACTAGGATTAGGGTGGTACTGAACCTCTGACCATATGTAGTGGTTTAATAATCGCACACCGTTCATCCCACCCTTACAGGTTCCAGATTTAACTACCTCTGGAAAAGCACGAGGCTTTTTGAGGCCAATTCAGACCCACACCATAACAATATCCATTTCTAGAATTCTATTCATTTTTATCCTTGATGTTTGAGGAATTAAACCCAGAGACTCTCAAATGCCATGCAAGTGATCTACCACTAAGCTACACACACAGCCCTAACTTTTAAAAAAATCTTAGTACAATAAGAATTTTTATATCAATAACTATTTTATTAACTATAAAAAGTAGTCATTTTCATTTCAAGAAGGAAATATCTTTCACAATATATGCTTATTACTGCACATAATTTTTTAAATATTTTCAATGATTATTATTAGTACATGCTTACATTGCACAATGATTATGTTGAGAGATTCGGTACAGGTATGTCATGGTTTAGATCCAGATGTCTCCCTAAAGCCTCATGTGTCCATAGGTGGGGCTCTGGGAGGTGACCGGATCATGGGGACACGATACTCATCACATGAAGTAGTGATGAGTTTACAGCTGTCTGTGATCTGGGAGGGGAAGTTCATGGAGCAGATGAGTCAGCGGGGTGAGGCCAGGAAGGTCTGTGTCCTTCCTTCCTCCCGGATCTCTCTGCTCTCTGCCACCACGTCATGAATGCTTTCTCTCCGCCGTGCCTCCCGGGCTGGGAGCCAGTCAACTACGGACTGAAATGTACCACCTATGAGCCAAAATTACTGTTTCCCCTTTAGGGTGATGAGTGTCAGGCACTGTGTCGCAGCAATGAGAAAGTAGCTAAGACAATGTACATACCACATCTTCACTCTTCTCTCATTCCTTCACTCTCCTCCATCCTCCTCCATTTCACTTTCGCTGGTCAAAGTGTGTTGTGCAATGTTTGAAACTGTTACTGAAAACTACTCTGAATGTCTGAGATCAAACCTGCATTAAGCAACATGGAACAAAACGAGAGTATCTTGTTTGTCAAAAACAAAACCATGGATCTCTCAGTGGAATCATACACTTACATTAGAATCTGAGAACAGAGGAGGTCGCCCTCACTGGAGAAAGACTTCTTGCTGGGAGTTGTTTCTTATGGATGTATGTAGGCCTGTATGCAGAGACGGATGGACAGACAGAAGGATCCATAAGTGAATGATCAAACAGATAAACTCAAATACATGAGCACGTATAACATATCCACATGTTATTCTCTAGAGCCCTGGAGATAGCTAGGACGAGATATGGACTGTCAGCTGATCCTAGGGTTTTATTCTTGGTATTTATGGCCAACTTCCACCAGACTAGAATTCTCCATGTTGTTAATGTGTTAGGAGAAAAGGGAGAGAACTTCAGGGCTCTGCCATGCCTGAACTTCTGCCTGTCCCTGAGATGTTCTCTGTCAGTACTTGGGGACAATCACAATTATTTAAGGGGTTTCTTACCCTCTCTGGAAGGTGCCAGGCCCCTTCAAAATGCACAGAAAGCCAGGGCTCATCCCCCCAGAAAAAAAAAAAAAAAAGATAAGCGTATTATTCTGGCACAACTTCAGAAAATTCATAAGCTTCCAGAATCCTGTCCACTGGTGTCCTCGAGGGCCACCAAGTCCATGCTAAGGATTTCCTAACTAAACTGCATTGAGGAAGGAGCGTGACTGGTAGTGGCAGGCACAACTAACCACAGACACTTCGGAGGCCAAGTCCTTGTATTTCTATTTGACGCAGAGGATCTTGGTTATGCAGAATGTAGTCAAAGTAACTGAGCACTTAAAATTAGGTGGAAGTGAGCTGGGCATCATGACACACTCCTGTAATCTGAGGTGCTCAGGAGGCTGAGGTATGAGGATCTCAAATTCAAGGCCAGATTGGGCAACTTAGTGATAGATTGTCTCAAAATAAAATAAGAAAGGGCTAGAAATGCAGCTCTGTGGTAGCATGCTTGGCTGGCATGCATGAGGCCCTGCATTTGATTTTCAGAACAAGGAAAAAAAGAAAGCAAAGAAAATGCAATAAAATTAGGAAGAAGAGGCTAAAAGTTAACATATATTTCTCCAAATTAATACTCTGAGTTATAACAATACCCTTCAGAATAAATAATTAACCACAGTTCCAAATGGTGAATTAAGGACAAGAGTTCATGATTCTTTACAAAGACAACTAAGAATGCATTCATTTATAGAACAAGTCTATATTGAATTCTTGCTATATACCAAGGCTTGTTCCAGGAGCTACAGATGTAACAAAGAACCAAACTGTCACAGAGTCTGCCATCTGAAACTTACTTTCTCCCTGAACAGGAGGAAGGAGAGAATAAACAAATAATTAGATGACATAATGTCACACATTGAAATCAGCGCCCAAAGGAAAGATATAACAGAGCAAGGAGAACAGAGGCAATGAGGAGGCCACGCAACAGAGGACAGTTTGGCCACCTTGGCCATGAAGTAGACTAATCACGTTTGCTAAGCAGGATCAGATGACTCAGATGGTGCCAGACACATAGTACGTGGCCAGTGATTTTACATCCTTGCCCTTTTCTACCCCCATCAGGAAAGAAAGGCCAGGAAAGAAAGGTAGTTAGAATTCACAACAATAAAATACACTTGCAGCTTATCCCTCAGGGATAGCTGAGTTCTTGGCCCTCTGCCATACTACAGTCCAAAGAGATCTGGACCTTCTAGACATCCTATGAAACATCATATGTGACCCATTCCACTGATGCCAGTGTAGAATTCGGACTGGATGAGGTAGTCAGCATGCCAGAGGCTCTGCATATGTTCCACACAGCAAGACATAAACCCTGAGAAAACTCAGAATTTGCTATTTTCATGATGTTTCAAGGGGCCAGGGTCCGAGGGTATGCCACGTAATTTTTGAAGTAAGAGATTAGTTATTGCATCTTGTATCTCTTAACCTTGATGAATGCAAATGTCTGGTGGGTCTCTTTGGACTCTAAAGGCCACATACTCCACCCCTAGAGACTTGGCTTTGGCCCACAAAGTTAGTGCCACTAAAGACACCACCCTCGGTAGAGCCAGAGCAGGAAAGGACTCTGAATCAAGTCACCTGTGGAGGAAGCTGCCACACTGATCCGTCAGACCCCGTGCTGTCAGAGACACCGTGGAGGTACAGCAAGCCCCATGCAGAACCTTGTCCATGCAGAGTGTTGCCTCTGTGCTGAGCCTTCTGAATGCTGCTCCAACACTCTGCGTAGTGGCTTCTGGGATGGTGGTCTGAGATGTGGATCATGGAGCAAGACCTGCTCGCACATCTCTTTTGCTTTGGCATAAGACCCTGGTCTGGTACAGAGTTACATGGGCTCCTGGGCAGTGATTTGAGACCTTTGTAGGGAGGGAGGTTCTGCCTGAGGCCTGGAATTCAGGAAAAAGCAGACCCACATCTAGAACATGGGTCTTTTCCTGAGAATGAGCCTCTTCTATGATGCAATGAGTTTAAGGTAGTTGGTTTCGTCCTTGGTCTCTGTTGCTGGCAGTTAGACGTTTGACTTTGTTGAAGGACTGCAGGGTCATACAGACTGAATTGCACTGTTTATCCTAGTAAGATTCTCTCTCTGTCTCTCTCTGTCTCTGTCTCTCTGTTTCTGTCTCTCTCTCTCTTTCTTTGTCTCTTTCTGTCTCCATCTTTTTTTTTTTTTTTTTTTTTTAGGTTTTTTGAGATAGGGTCTCACTTTGTGGTTCAGGCTGGCCCTGAGCTCAGCCTCCAACTCACATCACAGCAATCCTCCTGCCTCTGCCTCCCGAGTGCTGGGATTACAGGTGTGAGCCACCACGCCCGGCACTGTGGGATGTGGTGCTGGTTGCTGCTGGGGTGTCTCCACGCCCAGTATGGTATGTGGTTCCTGGGGAATCGAACCTGGGCCCTTGCGCTTGCAAGACAGGCGCTAGAACCACTGAGCTAACTCCCCGGCCCCTGTCTCCATCTTTTTATCTCTCTCTCTCTGACTGAACTCAGGGCCTTGCATTCAGGTCCACCTAAGCTTTTAAAAACATTTTTTTTTTTTTAAATTTTGACACAAGATCTTGCTGAGTTACCCAGGCTAGCCTTGAACTTGTGATCCTCCTACCTCAGCTTCTGGAATAGATATTACAGGTTTGTACAACCACGGCCAGCCTTGTCCTGCAAGATTTTTTGAATTTGATTTGCAAATCAGAAAGAATCTCTCATAGGGTGCCTTTTCATCTCAGTACAAAAGATATTTTGATCAACTACCCAATATAACAATATCAGGGCTTATTTGTGATTCATCATAGTCTTGTTTTCTTTCAATTCTCAAAGCTTTGTATTCATGCAATCAGATGATAGTTAAAGAATGAAGTCAATAGTCATTTCAGTCACAGTTCAGCCCATATGCCCTTCCCTTTGTGTTCCAAACAGTGCTTTTAGACCAACATGCTTCTCTGAGCTCGGGTGAAAATGTTAGCCTCGTAACTTACAAATGAGGTGAGCTTGAGCAAGGCATTTAAACTTCCTTAGTCTCAGTTTCCTCACCTGTAAAATGGGTTAGTAGGATACTTGTCTCATAAACTGTTTGAATGAATTAAATAATATGGTGCATGCATTGCTTTTAGTACACTCTCTGACATGTGCTTCATAAATCTAATTTTTTTCAATATTATCGTAAGAGCCATTATGCGATAACTGCCAAGCCAGGTTAAAATCTCTTTACAATCTGTTTAGAACAGAACTCCTTTCCCTTTCCTCTTTTCTGAGGAAAAGCAATTATGTATTGTTAGCATTGCCCTTATCTAAGAGGACTCAGTAATGGGAAAGTTATGCAAAAACCCAGGCAAGACCTTTGGTTCCAAATGTTGGGAACAGGAACACTGGGATCCACTCGGAACAGAATAAGAGCTAAGTGTACACAATGCCCAGGATCAGGAAGCCCGAGCCCCAGCGGAAACCTGAGAGATAACTTTCAACCAGGAATGGAGGCAACATTTACTGGCACTTTCTTGTAAACTCTCTTGATAAAATTTTGCTTATTTGGTATGCAGGTTGCTATGGTGATAAGATGATGGGAAAGAATTATGCAACAGATGGTCCCAATCTATTTAAACTTTACTAAAGTTTATTCCTCTGAGGTAAAACCATGAAAGCACATATCCAAATCTAGGCCCCAACATGCCAGGAAGCATTCTGAGTGGAGACTGGTCTCTTCCTCCTTGCATTTCCTTATAACCCGCGACAGACACCAAGTGGTCCCAGTGGCAGGTCTGGTGAGGCTGAGGACTTCTGATAGCAACAGTGAGAGTTTGCTTAAATGAGTTTGTGATTTGGAGTCACAAAATCTACATGACCAGTGCTTCCCTCCATCACCGAACAGCTCTAGTTCCTGGCTCTGTTAGTTTACTTGTAGAACTGCATAAAATGGGACAGTAGTGTCTGCTTTCATTATTTTAGGATTGCTGTGAAAGCAAAGATTGCTAATGTGGGAACATTTTGTGAACTGTCACATATCATAAAGATATTTCAGTACTAATTAAATGGAAACCTTGGAGTGAAACTTGATGCAGTTGTTTTGAAGAAGTTTCTTTCTGTCTCCCGGAATGAGTTAAATGAACTGAATTAGAAGGTGACATTCCCCAGGAATTCACCAACTAAACGAACACCCCTGATAAGAACTTTGGAAAAGAACTACTTTGAACAAAGTTTCTTCTATACCTATTCACAGTCCCTCATAAAATTCAATAGGAAATACTACACTTAAACTATAGTTGTAGAAATAAAAGTTCACTTGATGTCTCTGACATGTTTTTGTTTTGGTTTGAGTTTCATTGTCTGTTTTGCTTTGTGGAGGGGAAAGGTCTTGCTGTGTAGTCCAGGCGGACCTTGAACACGCTACACAGTCAAGGTCAGTCTCCAACTCACTGTCCTCTACCTCACCCTCTTTGTTGCTAAGATTATAGCTGCTTGTCACCAGGCCCTACTTCATGTTTAAAGTGACTTATAGTTTGGTTGTTTGTTTTTTTAAAAAAATAAAATAAAGACTAAAATCAGTAGCATCTTTCATATCTTACTTAAATAGAAAGAATCAAGCTGTAGAATTTGGTGATAGTTCAAAAATACGAACAGTAAGAACAGCAGTATGATTAGTATGGTCCTGAGGCTGAGCTCTGTTAACACAGCATCGAGTAGTACTGGCAAGTCGGACTTACTTCTGTGAATAATATCAGAGCGCATAGGAAAGGCTGCTGACTATTTTCCCAGCTGATTTTTTCACCCACTGAAACATGGGGCAGTTAATGCTTGAATTTATTTGCAGTTGACATTTTGAGCTGTCATAAGTAAAATATCAGTTTTTCTACACTAGTGGTCATAATTTTTGCTTTTGTATGTATTTCATGCAGTGCAATTGTCTGTTTCACAAATGAGCTATTTCCTCCTCCTCTGATATTTTTTTAAATAAGGAAATTAATAAAAGCTCCTTATTTTGTTAGTACTATTAATTTTTAATTTTTCAAGTATTTATTTTGGGCCGGGGAGTTAGCTCAGTGGTTCCGGCGCCTGTCTTGCAAGCACAAGGACCTGAGTTCGATCCCCGGTAACCACATAACAATACTGGGCGTGGAGACTCACCCCAGCAGCAACCAGCACCACATAGCACAGTGCCGGGTGTGGTGGCTCACGCCTGTAATCCCAGCACTCGGGAGGCAGAAGCAGGAGGATTGCTGTGATGTGAGCTGGAGGCTGAGCTCAGGGCCAGCCTGAACTACAAAGTGAGACCCTGTCTCAAAAAAAAAAAAAAAATTTATTTTAACATGTAGGGTATACATAATTGCCTGAGCCTTTTGAAAATAGCATAGCTAGCTAAAATTCATTCTATTGTATAGTCATAATTACATAAGCAGTTTTTAAAAATGTTTCCATTTTTATCTGTTCTATCTTCAAAGACTCGATATTTCTTTGTAAAGAGCATGAATAAAACATGGGATATATTTCATTCTCTACAGAATTTTTTCACTTCAGTGAAACCTAATAGATTTCAGCATAAATATTAGCTCTAAGATTATAATAATTAACATTAATTTTAATCACTTTTAAAATTTCTTTTCCCTATGGAAATATGTTCTATATTTAATAAGGTTTGCAATGTTTTTAAAAGCACTTTTTCTCTCAACATGACTACCTTTTTCTTAATTATGCAATTAATAAAGCTATGCAAAAGAAGCTGTTGATTTAAAAATATATGGCAGCACGACAGGTTTCTGTCTTCCCTTGCTCTGAGGAAATTCAACATAGTGTTTTAGAAAGATTGTCAGAGGAGGGAGAACAGACGGCCCTATACCCTAGTTTTTATGTTTGAAACTGAATTTCAATTTTAGGTCACCCCCTACATGTGGCTGTTGGGCATTTGGCTCAGAATATTTTGCATAGATAAAAGGAACATTAAAAATAAGTGCTTTGCAATATATGTAGGAAATACATGCAGTTATGTAGTAAAGCACTTACCTTGCATGTGTGAGGCCCTGGAGGAAGGAAGGAAGTGAGGTAAAGGAGGATGAAGAGAAGGAGCAGAAAGTCAGGGGAAAGAAAAGGAGAAAGTAAAGAAAAGGTGGAGGTAGAAAAAGAGCCTTTGCACAGCAGTTCACACCATGTGGGGACATCTCACTGCTCAGAAGAAGTTCTTTGTGCCCCACAACGTGGAAGTCCTCAGCTAGTGGCTGCAGGATAACTTCAGGCTTTTATCGGCAACCACATCGTGAAAGGTAAATGCAAAGTGAAAGGCATTATTTTGCTACATATCTACTGGTAAATAACCGTTCATCTCTCCTCTCCAAGAGCAGTTCACCATGGAACAGCTTACCAGGTTTGGCTAGGATGCCAGCATCTGTCTACATCTGCAATATCGAGCTAGGAAACCCTCATGATAGGAAGAGTGGGACGTTTTGTTTTCAAAAAATAGAAAGTGACAGCTACGTCTTCACAAAAAATGGAGTCTGGTTCATCACATCTAGAATGGTGGTACCGCCTGAGTACCAGTCTACCTGTCAGCTCAGTAGCGAGTGGTAGGTTGGGGTTGGTATGGATCAGCTTTCCTGTCACTGGTTCACAATACTTGATACCCAAAAACTGCTTTGAGGAGAGGCTTGATTGGCTCACAGTTCTGGGTCAGCTGAGTCTGAGGGAGACACGTAAGGCTGCAAGGACATGGAAGAACGAAGATGTTCAGTTCGTGGTGTTAGGAAGCAAAGCAGGGGAACAGAGCCAGAGAGGAAGTGGCCAGGGAACCAGACACAGAACCCCAAGTGGCACCTCCATCACCCTCCCAGACACACCCAGAAACATGCTCAGCTAATCTCCTAGGCAGTGCTCAAGCTAATCAAGCCTAACCACCATCTGCTCATTCCCAATTCACCCTCCAAGGGAGAAGAATGGAAGTGTGAACTTTGACAACACAGAACACACCAGGAGACTTTCTTTCTTTAAAAAAGCTACCAAGGGGCCGGGGAGTTAGCTCAGTGCTTCCGGCGCCTGTCTTGCAAGCACAAGGGCCCGGGTTCGATCCCTGATAACCACATACAATACTGGGTGTGGAGACTCACCCCAGCAGCAACCAGTACCACATACCACAGTGCCGGGTGTGGTGGCTCACACCTGTAATCCCAGCACTCGGGAGGCAGAGGCAGGAGGATTGCTGTGATGTGAGTTGGAGGCTGAGCTCAGAGCCAGCCTGAACCACAAGGTGAGACCCTGTCTCAAAAAACCTTAAAAAAAAAAAAAAAAAAGCTACCAAGGTTTCCCACCGTTGTAGAATCAAAAGACCCAGCCATCCCTCCTGCAGTACACCTTCAGGATATTATTAAACACTAAAAGACTCTCATGAGATTTCAGACTTTTCTTTAAATATGAGAACACATCAAACATGGTTGGCTATGTATGAGACCATGCAGGAATCACCCAGAGGGTGGCCATTCTTTCCTAGGGGGAAGAGGTGGAGTAGCAGGAATGGAACTCAGGACCTTGCCCTTGTCAGGTAGGCACAGCACCACTGAGCAGAGTCCCCAGCCCTATTCTTACATGTGGATACCTTCTTAAATATATTCATCTAGATCTTAATAATGGTCAGATCCACAACTGTATACTGCAGGGTTGCAAGCATAATGTCATGAATCTAAGAAGAAAAGAAATGAACTAGAATAGATCTTTTTTGGAAGGAAGTGAAAATCCTCAAAGAAAAAGCTACACAAAGGGGCTAGGGATTTATCTCAATAGTTCCAGCACTTGCTTTGCAACACAAGGTTCCTAGTCCAATCCCTGGTAACCACATACAACAATGCTGGTTATGGTGCCTCACACCTGTAATTCCAGCACTGGGGAGGCAGAGGCAGAGGCAGGAGGATTGCTGAGTTCAAGGCAGAGTTTAGGACCAGCCTGAACCACAAAGTGAGACCTTGTCTCAAAGAAAAAGAAAAAAAAGCAACAAAAGACATTTGCCCTGCACAAAGCAATAGAGAAAGGAGCCAAGGACATATGGATCATTTCAGCATTCAGCAACACCCTTGGATTATTTCTGTATGAGATGATGACATTACTTTAGAGCCAAGAGTCACCATTCTGGGACACTTTAAATGCACATGCAGATGAAGCAGGCACGGTACCCAAAGTGGCACCTTCATCACCCTCAGAGATACACCAAGAAATGCACTCTGAGGCTACTCTAGAGTACACAGAGAGATTAGAATAAAATTTTGCTTGAAGGAACAAAACATTTTCTATAAGTAGAAGACTTTGCAGCTGGGCAATATGAGAAAGCATGGGGGAATTGGGGAGATTAACACTTTCTTTAAAATCCAGTACTTAACATTCTAAATGGTCCATATTTAGAATATGGCTATTTTATACAAGGGCTAACAAAATATGGCTATTTTACACAAGGGCTAGTTTTGGCTCTCAAAACTAATTAGGTGTTTATTATAAGAAAGTACCCTACTTACCAATAAGCTCTATTTTACACAGCCAGCATCTCCAACAACACAGACACAAACTATCTGCCCATTTAAAAATTGTAAGTCATTTTAATATATATGTACAGGTGCTGTACATTATATATCATTCAAAATTTTTACTCCAGTGGCATCATATAAAAAGTTTTTTAATTTTTTAATGACATGAAGAGATGTCAAGACTTTCAAGAATGAAATATCTGCCTTTGCAAACTTGTGCTTTTCAAAGGCTATCTTTATACTTTCTGCATAATGTACAGTACACAACACAAAATGTTCAGTGTGTACAGTTATCTTCCTGCATTAGCATCTGGACGTCCAAAGTTCGGCTATGAGTCGTTGGAAAGAGAAAAAACGTGTAAAAGTGAAATTTATGGCTTTAGAAAAATGCAGAAATGCATATTTTTGTGCACCTTCTATGTCACTCTTCTTTTACAATATCCTTTTATTTTTATTTAATGATTTGGGTTCAGTCCCAATAAGGCTTCTTGGCAATTATGAGCTTTATATAAACAATGTACTGAAGGAATTCTTTCGAAAAAATCTTTCTGATTATTATTAAGCTTCATAAATAATTAATTTCATTTTAAAATATAAAAATGTCTAGAAATATGTTGACTTGCATATGAAAGGACTTACTACAAAGCTTTTTGCGTTGCCATGGAAACGTGCATCATTGAATTGCAAAAAAAAAAGTCTTCTACCTTAATCCAAATGAAGCTTATAATAAATTAAAAGCTAACAGGAAGACCTTTGCTTGTATTACACACTGTTTGACGGCCCAGTACTCAAAGCACCAGCAATCCCAGAGTCCCTTTTCAGTCAGGGCTCCACTCTGCCAGCAGAGGGCACCATGCGTGTGCTGGGTAGACAGGCCCAACAGATCACTACAGCGGCCTCAGTCACTTATTTCATTCTCTCTGAAGGAGCAGCCCTGCGTGGGGTGGGGGCGAGGTGGGGGAAGGTGTTTTGGCAATCAGAGCCGGAGGAGGAGGCGACTCCAGCAGTTCCTCGGACCTTCAAGCTATTCTTATGATGCCCCTCAACAGCTCTGAACAGCTTTCAACACCCAGAAGAACCTGCGTGCAGCCTAGGCCCAAAGCACAAGAGTATGATTCTAATGGAATGGCTGTTGGGGGAGGGGGAGTACTGACATAAGGACGGTGTGTCAGTTAGGGAGGCGTTTTCCTTTTTGTTTAGCTCAGCTACATAAAAGCATATCAGTCTGGGCTCAGAGGGCCTTTCTACTCCATTACACCTGGTCCTCAATCACTTCATCCAAACTAACAGGGAGATCCATATTCCACATAAACTTCAGCTTTTATTACACATGCTCAGCACAAGAGTTACTCATACTGTCCTACTTTGTCTTTAAAAGAATTTATTTCTGCTTATTTAAATATTCTGGCTTACAAGACTACATTCAAACTCTTTGTGTATAAATATGTTTAGAGACTTAACTCCAGCTAATATTTAATGAATGTTAACAGAACTCATATTAAGCTAATTTTCTTTTTATAGTCCTGGAGACTCAGTTCAAGGTCTCCACTCTGAGCTACATTCCCAGCCCAAACCGTAATTTAGAAATCGGCAGACAGAGGGCAACTGGCCGCTGGGTTTTCCCCATTAGTTATGAAGCTAGAATCAGAATCCACATCCGTCTACTCAGCCTGCTGGGTCCACCATAGCCCACTGCCCTGCACTGAACTGTCCACCACAGCATGCTGCCCTGCGCTGAGCTGTCAGCTCTTGCATTTACCTTACAATGAGCTCTTCCTTAACAGAAAAAGCCAGAATTTTTTTTAGGACTTTGGATCAAACGCAAGGCCTTATGCATGATGGGTAAGTGTTCTGCCGTTGAGCTACATTCCCATCCCTGGAAGCAAGATGCAACAAACAGAAATAAAATCGTCTAGGACTGAGGAATGTAGCTCAGTAGCAGTACCTGACCCTTGCATGTCCCGAACCATAGGCCCTGGGTTCAGTTTCCAGCACGTGCACACACACACACACACACACACACACACACACACACACACACACTTTGATCCTTTTTTTAGGATTTGCTTCTCTCATACTAGTCATAGAAAAATGTTCTAGCCTATACAGAAAACAGTTCTTATTAATTGCAAACATTTTTTTCTAAACAATATACCAGAGTTCAAAAATATAGTATGTGTACTTTTATAATAGGAACTTTTGTAGATTTACCTAAAAATCCATCTATAGCTCACATTGCACTACCAGAACCACACAATCATACAACCATGCAGCTTTTAAAATCTGAAACTTATCTAATCATTTCCATTTCTTTGTTAATAAAATGTAAAGAACATTTCTTCTCTTCCTTAGCACCTCTGGTTCCATTCACAGATCAAGCACAAAACCTCAAGAGAAATAGTCAGGTCTGAGCAGCACATCCACAGGCACCAGCGACGCAAAGACGAGTAGGTGACTCTGGTGAGAACCTCAGCCCAGTGGAAAACCTGGCCACGCTCAGCCAATGACTGAAACCGTCCTGGCCACTGAAACACCACCCATCTCTCTAGCACTGCCGTAGTAACTGCACTAATGTGATTCAAATTTTTCTTTCTCACAAAGTCAAGTCTGCTCCTTAAATACTCTCTCCTGTATGCAAGAGAGTAATAATAGATTTGCATGTTGCCAAAATATTGCTACAGAAGCATTTATTCGACTTTCTTGGCAGATGCACTCGAAAATACCACAGAAACAAAGTGTTGTTGGAAATGTTCCTCATCATCACCGCAAAAGAAAGGATGACCGCTTTTCTTGTCTGTCAAGAGTGTGAATATGTGTAGGTATGCACAGTCTTTTGCTCCAAAATGAATATTATCATCCATAAACTAAGTCCCAAATGGTATTGTAACTTTCAGTGTAATTAATAAGAAAAAGGCTATAATTTACAAAAAGGTTATAATTTACCAAAAAAAATGGCTCAAGGTGTCTTTTTCTTGAAAAGAAACACAGCTGTCTCTGCGGCTCTGCAAGCTAAGCTTATCTTACATGTTGGTAAGCCGCCCACACTTGTGTATCTCCTTGCACATTGATAAAAGATTGTAAAAGCTAACTTTATATTAGAGAGGATACAGAGAAATCTGCCTGCTTTCTAATATGCCATCAGCAGAACAGTAAGCTGGTATAATCTTGTTGGGAAACAATTTGGCAATGAAAAACAAAAGTATTAAGACTTGAAACTACTCATGTTCTTCAGTTCCACAATTTTGCTTTTAGGATTTGGTCCAGTTGGGTGTGGAAGCACATGACTATAATCTCAGCTACTAAGGAGACTGGCAACTTATCAAGGCCCTGTCTCAAAATAAAGAGGCTGAAGACATACCTTCGTGGTAGAGTGCTTGCCTAGAATGTAAAGGCCCTGGGTTCAACGCCCCAGTGCCACAATAAGTTAATGAATTGATTTGCCTAAGGGAACAATCAGAATTAGGGAAAAGCAGGTTGGTCACCATCCTATTTATCATAGTTACAACAACATGACCAACAAAAACCTGAAGAATACAAAGTACTCAGCAATATGGGAGTGTTCCGCTGTGTTATGGTATAAGCATAGGATAGGATACTGCGTAACTGTGGAAGGTGGTAAGTAAGATTTAGTGGTATAAGAAAATGTTTACGAGTGCTGGGGATTGAACTCAGGACTTCAGGAATACCCAGCATACATGAATACCACTAGCTACAACCAGCCTACATAAATACATCCTAAAGCTGTGAAGACCACGTACAGAAACTTCACAGAAGCCAGGTGGGGTGGCAACGTCTGTAATTTTAGCGCGTGAGAGGCCAAGACAGGAGAATCACCACAAGTTTGAGGCTAACCTGGACTACACAGTGAGTTTAAGGCCTGTCTGAACTACAAAGTGAGACTTTGTCTCAAAAATCAAAAAACCAAACCAAAGAAATCAAAAGCACCGGGCGTGGTGGCTCACGCCTGTAATCCCAGCACTCGGGAGGCAGAGGCAGGAGGATTGCTGTGATGTGAGTTCGAGGCTGAGCTCAGGGCCAGCGTGAACCACAAAGCGAGACCCTGTCTCAAAAAATCTAAAAAAAAAAAAAAAAAAAGAAATCAAAAGCACTTCACAGTGACTTTCCTGAATGGTGTTATGATAAATGGCATTTATTTTCCTTTCTGTATTTTTGACTAGGGTCTAAACTTTTAGTGTAACCCACATGTAATACTTTTGAATAAAAGAGTATATCTCTATCTCTATCTTTCATTTTTAAACCAGGCTTTCCTAGCTGACTCTCCAAACAGAATGAGGACACATATTTTGGAGAAAGCGTGCCACCGTGTCACGGTGTTCGAAGCACACGTGCTGCTGAAGTTGTCTTCAACCCATTCGTCAGGCCTCAAATCCACCCTTGGCCCTGGGGCTCAGCCCTGCCCTTTCCTTTAGCAGCACGCAATCCATCGGAGGAGGAGGGGAGGGGGAGGGGAGAGGAGGGTCGGGGGAGGGGAGGAGGAAGAGGAGCATCTCCGTGGGCTGGCGCCCACAAAGCCTTCCAAGCCCTGTTAGGATAGCAGAGGCCAACACCAGCCCCCCTCCCCCCACACATACACAAAGCCCACCCCCCTCCCACTCCCCGCAGATGGAGAAATATCCTCTCGGCTCTTGGTCATCGGTGTAGACACAGCTGGGAAAGGCCGGCGAGTTCTCCCGGGCCGGGTGAAAAGCGTCCTCTCACGGGAGGGCTGTGGCGAGCCAGCTGGTGTTTCTTGCAGCATCCTCGGCCTGTTTTAGGGAGAGAGAAGGGCTGGAAGCAAGAGCAGACTCAAAGTGAAGACCTGAGCGTCCCCAACACAGGAGCAAGGCTGCGAGAGCTGCATGGCCGTCCAGGAAATGGGCAATTAATCCCCAGGGCAGCAGAACGCTCCAGGCCGGACCGTGCACCGGGAGCCCCGCGGCTGTTACTTCTCGCTTCCCTCCACCCTTTGAATTTCAGTTCCTCCTTCTACAGAATATCGGGAGCAGGGTGGGGAGCAGATGGATAAAATGAGCTGGAGAGTTGCTGCCAGTATGTGAAACCTCTATAGTGATTTGTAATGAAGTTATACAACGTACATTTCTATCAATAAAAATTTACTTAATGCCCATTAAACATGGCAAAGAGGAGCCAGTTAAATAAATCACGCATAGCCCAATACGCTGACTGTACGATTATTCACTAAACCATTTATTAAGGAATGCTTTCTCTCAGATGGAATTTTCTGTGTTGGCAACAAAACTCACCCCACTGATGCTGAGGATTTAGCTCACGTGGTACCGCACTGACTTTGGAAGCGTGAGGGTCTGAGTTCAATCCCTGGTACCACAAAACAAAACAAAAATTTAGCCCCTGTTAATGGCCGTGTGCGTCCTGTGTATGGGGGACTGCAGGTGTGGGTGGCACAAATCCACCATCCGGGAGAACCAGTTAAACCTGAGGTCCACCTTTCTCTATCTAGTACCTTGAAAACTTACTAAAATCCTCTCAGCTTCAGTTTCTTTATCTTTACGACGCGAGTAATAATAAAATGTACTTCCTGGGTGCTACCTGTAGAGAGTATTATCAGAAGTGCAGTCTAATAAATTCTTAGTAAATCGTATCTAATCTTGTTTTTAATATAGGAAATATATTTTTAAAATATTTTTAGTATTTAGAGATAGGATTTTGCTGTGTACCTGACCCTTGCTGGTCTCAAACTTAAAACACACCTGAATTAGTCTTGCAAGTGCTGGGATTATGAGTATTAGCCGCCACACTTGGCAAACATTGAGTTTTCTTTTCTTTTTGTGGTACTGGGGATCAAACTCAGGGCCCTGCCCATGCTCAATGAGCACTTACTTTACCAGCTACCTATCTCAGTCCTATAGAAATACTTTTAGCATCAGTTGAAAGAAAGCACAAGGGGCTCTGGACTTAGCTCAGTGGTTCCAGCATCTGCCTGACAAGTGAAAGGTCCCTAATTTGATCCCTAGTGCGATATACCACAAGGCCGCGTGTGATGGCTCACTATGTAATCCCAGCACTCAGGAGGCAAAGGAGGAGGACTGCTGAGAGTTCAAGGCTACCCTGAGCTACATAGTGAGTTCAGGGCCGGCTTGAACTAAAAAGCAAGACCCAGTCTCAAAAAATTAAAATTAAAGAAAGCACAAAATCTTGTAATGTTAGATTTTAAATGGAATTTAAAAATAATCAATTTCATTTCAATCATCTCATCTTCCATAAGGACATCATAATTACAAAATGCTGAATAGTGCCCAGGCATTCCCTAAGAGCTGTTCTATTTTTTGATTCCTTAGGAAACATATCTTTTTGAGAAACTAAAATAAGCATTGCAAATCATGTAGAAATTATTTCTATCATTTCTATTATTTTGAATATTTATCAAAGTTTGATTACCATTTTAGCAAGTCTTTCCAAAAAGAATTTGGCATTTTGGCTAAAGAATTAAGTTGACCCTTGTCCCAAATGCACAAAATCCATTGTGACCGAATCAAGGAGGCTCAGAACTTCTCCCCGTGTACATATGTCACTGGAGTTTTTCCTGTTGTTTTTTTCTGGTCACTTTTGGCTAGTCCAAACTATAATTTCAAGTTTAGGCAAGCCATTCATTTCATTGACTCCAAGCAGAGAAAAATACTTTTGTAGAACTGAAGACTGGATATACAACAGGGTCTGAGGGCAAGAAGAAGATAGATAGAAGAAGCACAAAAAGACAAGTCCTGCATTATCTCATGCACACATGGAATCTAAGAAAGTGTATTTCAGAAGTTGAGAGTAGAAATGGTGGGAGGCAGAGGCCAGGGACAGAGAGGAAGGACAGACATCAGTCACTGGTACAGGATTACAGTTAGGTAGGAAGGCATTCTGGTGTCCTACAGCACAGCCGTGTAATTATCATCCATGATGGTACATTGGATATTTCAAAATAACTAAAAGAGACAAATATGGCGAATGTTCTCACCACAAAGAAATGATAAGCATTTAAAGTAATAGATACAGTAATTGCCCTGATTTGATAATTATATCATGGACACATATATCAAAACATCACATGATAGCCCATAAATATGTAATAAGTATGATGTATAAATCAAAACAAAACTTAAAAATTAGGAAAAAAAGAAAACTCAGACAGACAGGCAGAAAGAGAGCTACCATATTTCTTGTGCTTTCTACACACCTAGACACTCACCCAATCTTAGAAAGTCTTGTGAATTAGATCTTGTGATCTGTACTTGAGACAGGTGAAAAAGCTGCAGGTCACAGGTCAGCTTGCCGCGTGCTGAACAGCCAGGGAAGAGTGGACTTGGAATTGAGCCCAGGTCCATCTGTTCCCCAACTATTCCGTGGAAGCTGGCCTTTCTTGATCTTGGTATTAACGACAATGAATTAATAGAGAATCTGTTGAAGTAAAAAAATAAAATAAAATAAATAGTTCCTACAAGATAGCATCATCACATATTTGGAGAAAAGAGATCTATTATCCAATTCATAAAAAAGGGTTGATGTCTACTAAAAGTTACCAAAATGCTGAATTCCAATCTTAAGATTCATCCCAAGTGTTAAAAGCAATTCTGTAGAAGTTTGGTTATTAAACTTCATAATATGGCTTTACCATATTATGAATTATGGTCCTTGTATTGTCAGAAAAGAGAATGAAATTTAACAGATTAAGATGAAGACAGCATTGAGTATATTTTACTTATATAAAAATTTCTCTGAATCCAATCTCCTTAGAATCGATCGATTCATCGTTTGTGGCCTTTTGAAGAGCAAAGCTTTTGTATTTTCCTTCACTCTCTCCTCTGGCTTTTTTTCAAAGTGTTTTTCCAGTCCACTTACAGTTCAGAACAGATGTAGATGCTGGCTCACTCCCAGGATCTTGCTGCTAAATCATGACTCCGCCATTCCCCACAGGCTAAGTAGTGCCGAAGTAGAAAATGACTTCAACCCACAACGGAGTCTGTGTTCCTGCCAACCCACTTTAAGCCCAGAGGAGTCAGTTCTATTTGCAGCACTTTTATTTTATTCCCAGTGCATGCTGGGAATGTGTAGTACATCACATTTTGATAACTTATAGAGCATATTTTCAGGTCTCTCTCCACTCCACTACCCCGCCACTGTCATTTGTCAATTCCCAGACTCGATGAACAGAAAAAGGAAAAAGTCTTCAGAAAATCTGAGACACATAGTAGATCAAGACTATCTAGAGCTGACTACCATGCATATCAACATGACCTCAAAGAAAAAATAAAATCGTCTTTAAGAGAACAACTGGCCATCATTTAAAATATGAATAAAGCTAAAGCATGTGACTCAGACGATGGAACAGCACAACTTTGGGTTATTCATGCATAGTCAGGGCAGTTGTATCATTTCCCCATTACTGACGAACACAGGAAACTGGAGGGTGTTGATAAAGAGCAGATGTGAGGGGGGACAGCTGTCAGTAACCCAGCCCTGTATTACAGTAAACGCCTCTAGAAAAACCCCAGCTCAAAGTACTGCACCACGCTATGGCAGGAGCCCAAAGAAAGTGAAAACCTTTCATTTCAACCTTTAATTTCAGCACGTTTAGAGAGTACTGCACAGATAGGTATTGTCTGAGGGCAACCGAACTCTCATGGTGGGTCAGCAGCAGCACACGTGGAACTCTGACGGCCAGTTTGGGAGCTAAGAACTGCCCTCTTCGGCACTCTTTTTCTCCAGTATATTTAAATCCTCTGAGCCGCAGCACTGGCCAAAAGAGGCTCACTGACCTCATCCCCTTGTTCATCCACCACATCTGTGCTGAGTTCCTGCCATGGATGAAGCGCTGCACAAGGCACAGGGCACAGCCTGGTGAAGTACAGAGACAAGGGCCTCACTACCATGAAGCCTCCACTCGAGTCTACTTCTTATGTCCCAGGGGGCAGATTTGAAGCAAGTAGTCTATTTAATCATCAGTGTAGGAAATGTCAGCGCTCACACGTGGTACTGCAGAGCGGATGTGTTTGACTACTGCTCTGGAGCTTTCCCTTCTCCGTGGGAGCCCTCTGTATTTCATCCACGGAATCTATAGGATCAAATGATAGTTTTTAAAAAGGAGTCCTGAAAACTGAACTGTGAGGAGATTCATTTATGGTTCCAAGACTGTGCGAAGCTTGGCCTACTTGCAACTCTCTGCTGAGCAAAGTTATAAGACTCCAAGAGACACACAAGAGACCTGGCGCGTAGGTCTTCGACATAAATAACTTTAAAGAAATAACTTGCTAGTTCCTACTGCTGTTTGGTAAACTCTGACAAATAACACAAAAGAGTAGAAACGGGGGCAGTCTAAGCAGGCGTCTAAGCAAATAAAAAGAGTAACTCTGGCGTCAGGGGTGTGGGCTGTAGCTCACACTCTTTCTAGGTAAGGAAACTGAGATCGCCGCCGAGGGGTGAAGCAAAGCGGCTGCACGAAGAATCCGGGAAAGGGAGGGACGCCGCGGAGCGCGGGAACCGGGTTGAGCTCTGCAAGCAGCCATGATGAGCACTAGATTTTAACAGCTTGTCAGTAAAAGCCGGCTTCCTCCACATGGAGAAAAAGTTAGGAAAAAACCTAGGGAAGTAGGGCGCAGCCAAGCCTCGGCTGAGAACAACAGGAAGCAGCAGCAGATCGAGTGTCACGGGCCGCCTCGCTTCCAGCGGCGGAAGATGAGGACCCGGCAGCGCTGGCAGATGCAAATGGGTGTATGAAGACAAGAAATGGAAACTGGGATGTGAGCTCTGCAGATGCAGGAGCGACGAGGCCGGAGTCTGTCCCCGCGAGGTCTGAGTTTAGAAAAGGAAACACCGAGACACAGGCAGCCCCAGGGGACGCAGGTGGTTAGTTCAAAGAGCACGGCCTTCCTGGGGGAGGGATTCCAGCAAGAAATAGGAACTTTCGAGATAGACGAGAGGGGACACCGTGACCTTCCTACAGGAAGAGTGCGGCAGAGGTCAGAGGTCAGGGGTCAGAGGTCAGACCGTACCCCGAGACCGTGAATTACCGCTGAAGCTCAATCGTCAGGGAGGAAAAACAGTAGGGGCTGACTCTGGAGAAGTAGGTGAAGACCTTGGGTATCACTCCGAGGAAAGCTGGTAAAGCACTTTCTGTTTTTTATTTTTACTTTGAAAATCACTTTAAGCTTACAGGAAAATTACAATAAAAACCGTGACGAACACTCTCCCTTCCCCTCCTCCGTATGTATGTAATTTTTGAACCCATTGTAAATAAACAATTAACCCTTGGTGTGAGAACATTATCACCCTTGTATATCCGAATAATCAGGCAGGGGTGCGGCTCAGGGGCAGAGCACGTGCATGGCGTGTGTGAGGCCGAGTGTGAGGCTGTGTGTGAAATCCCCAGCTCCGCAGAAAAGGAAAATAAACAACACTGACACCCATTCTCACGAAGCCAGGGGCCTCCTAAGGAACACACAGTAGGGGTCTGCGAGTAAATAATGACTGATATCATGAGGGGACAGTAAGCAGCCATGAGGAAGACAGAGTGTGTTCCCGAAAGAAATAATCATTGTCCGTGGAACACTGTCTCAAAGGGCCAGGGTAGAAAAGAGCGGAACTCTGCGCCGGGGAGTTAGCTCAGTGGTTCTGGAGCCTGTCTTGCAAGCTCAAGGACCCGGGTTCAATTCCTCGGTAACCACATACCATACTGGGTGTGGAGACTCACACCCAGCAGCAATCAGTACCACATACCCCAGTGCCAGGCGTGGTGACTCACGCCTATAATCCCAGCACTTGGGAGGCAGAGGCAGGAGGATTGCTGTGATGTGAGTTGGAGGCTGAGCTCAGGGCCAGCCTGAACTACAAAGTGAGACCCTGTGTCAAAAAAAAAAGAAAAGAGAGGAACTCAAGATGTTCCCCAGGGAGCTGAGTCGCCGGAGGCCCTCTCAGGACAGAGAATCACAACCACAGAAGATCATGAGGACAATGTACGGAATGATAATTACACGCTGGGCACTGTTCTGAATGCTTTAACTCTATTAACTCAATCTTCATAACAGTGCTATGAAGTCAATTCTCTTATGGACTACACCTTACAGATGTACGAGAACGCAGTTTTTGAAAGTAAACAATGTAATCTTTCTAAAACATTCTTTGAAAATGAGCAAACCAATATAGGTCATAGATTAAAGTCTTAGCCTAGAAAATTTGACTTTCATTCACACAAAAGATGCCTTACGCCTGCAAAAACACCCAACCTAAGCTTGAATGCCAAAGATAAGTTATTTTATAAACACTTTTATATGTCTGTAATGTTAAAGATCACATACATACCATATTAAATAACAGAGCTTAAGTTCACACAGGGAAAAAAATTAAGCCCCAAATTCTGAAAAGTGAGAAGTACTTTTAATTACCATTTTTTCAAATGATATGAAACACAATTAAATGGGAAATCAACTTTATTCCTACATTAGTATTCAAAATGGTTTTAAATGAAAATGAAAATTAGCATCTCTCTGGCGCCCCCTTGTGGCCTTACATAATGATTCTCTCCAATTTTTAAAATTAATTTTATTGTGAAAATACATACATTCTATAAAAGAACCACATCTTCTTTATCCAGTCTCCAGTTGATGGGCATACAATGGAGTATGACTCTACCATAAAAAGTGATAAGCCTGAGTCATTTATACTCAAACGGATGTACCTTCAGGTCATCCTCCTAAGTGGAATAAATAGGTCGCAGGTGTGTAAATATCATATCTTTTCTCTTGTAAGAGAACATGGAAATGTGAATGAATTTAGTATATATAGTAGATATTGTGAAATAGAAAATATTTAAAAGGAAATATGGTGTAGGAATAAGTAACGAGGAGAAAAATAATGTGATAGTAAAAAAAAAGGAAACAAAGCTTATGTATACAGGGGGTAGAGGTCATAGAGTGGGTAGGGAAATGGGAAAAAATGAGAATTAAGTTGTCTCATATACTAGTACAAATTCTCCATGCTGAGTGTGATCATGATGTGTATATATAAAAATATGAATTTTTAAAAAAGAAAATAGGTACATTTTATATGCACATCATGATCATACTCAATATTAACAATTTGTACCAGTACATGATATGACTTGATTCTAATTTTTTCCCATTCCCCTACCTACCCTACTACCCCTAACCCCTATACACATAAGCTTTGTTTCCTTTTTTCACATTTTTTTCTTTTCCCTCCTTACCCACCCCACCCACATTTCCTTGTAAATATTTTCTATTTTACAATA
Source organism: Petromus typicus (assembly GCA_004026965.1). Lineage (NCBI taxonomy): Eukaryota > Metazoa > Chordata > Mammalia > Rodentia > Petromuridae > Petromus > Petromus typicus. Next base: position 58,361 of record PVIR01000671.1, on the reverse strand, counting down.
TCTAACATACATTCCTAGAGCACATTTACATTTTCAGTTTCTCATATCAGAGAAAAGATACGGTATTTACACATCTGTAACCTATTTATTTCACTTATGAGTATGTCCTCAAAGTACATCCATTTGAGTATGAATGACTCAAACTTGTCATTCTTTATGAAAGACTAATACTACATTTTACAGAAAAACCACATCTTCTTCATCCAGTCTCCAGCTGTTGGACATTTGGGTTGTTTCCAAGATTTAGCTATCACAAACTGATCTGCTATAAACATGGGTGCACATATGTTACTGTGAAATGAATCTTTTGTTTCGTGTATATCCCTAGCAGGGGAACAGCAGGGTCAAATGGGACCTCTAATTCTAGATTTTGAGGAATCTCCACACTGATCTCCACAGTGGTTGTACCAGTCTATATTCCCACCAACAGTGGAAAAGGATTCCTTTCTCTACATAGACTTGCCAGCATTTTTGCTGGTTAATTTTGCAATAGCAGCTATTCTTTGTGGAATGAAATGAAATTTCAGTGTTTTTTTCATCTGCATCTCTTGAATGACCAGTGGTGTTAAACATTTCTTCATATGCTTCTTAGCTGCTTTTACTTCTTCCTTTGAAAAGTGGCTGTTCATGTCAGATGCCCATTTTTGAATTGAGTCTTTAAATTTGGGTTGGCTGATTTTTTTAAGCTTTTTGTATATCGCAGATAGTAGCCCTTTGTCAACAGCTGGTAAATATTCTTTCCCACATTGGTGGTTGCCTTTTCACTCTGTTGGTGGTTTCTTTTGCTGTGCAGAAGCTTTTTAATAGGATGAGGTCCCACTTTGTTGATTTCTTCCACCAATTCTCGTACTATAGAGGTTCTGTTCATAAAGTCTTTCCCTAAGCCATTGTCTCCAAGAGGTTTACCTAATCTGTTTTCCAGTAGGTTTAGTGTTTCTGTTTTAATATTTAGGTCTCTAATCCACTTTGATTTTGGTTTAGTACACGGTAAAAGAGATAGGTCTAGCTTTAGACTTTGGCAGGTTAAAGCCTAATTTTCTCAGCACCATTTGTTGTAGAGACTATCTTTCCTCCATTGAGGCTGTTTGGCTTCTTTGTCAAAGATGAGGTGGCTTAGTGTATCTGGGGTTGTCTCTGCATCTTCTAATCTATCCCACTAGTCCTTGGGTGTGCTGCTTTGCCAGTACCATGCAATTTTTTTTTTTTTTTTTATCACCATGGCTTTGTAGTAGTTTCGAGTTGGGGATCATGATACCCCTCCACCACGTCCTTGCTGCTTAGAATTGTTTTGTAAACTTTGGTGTGATGCTTTATCGCTTTCAGGAAGATACCTACAAAGAAAACAATGGTAACACAGAACCACTAGTTTTAGTTTTTAAGGACTCTCCATAATGATTTCAATAGTAGTTGTACCAATTCACATGCCTACCAAAAATGGAGAAGAGTTCCTTTTCCCCCACAGCCTCTTCAGCATTTGTTGTTGGCTGATTTCCTACTGATAGCCATTCTTTCTGAAGTGAGATGGAATCTCAGTGTGGTTTTAATTTTCATTTCTTGAATGGCCAGTGACAATATTTTTTTCATGGTTTCTTTTTTAAGGTTTTTTGAGACAGGGTCTTGCTTTGTGGTTCAGGCTGGCCCTGAGCTCAGCCTTCAACTCACATCACAGCAATCCTCCTGCCTCTGCCTCCCAAGTGCTGGGATTACAGGCATGAGCCACCATGCCTGGCACTGTGGTATGTGGTACTGATTGCTGCTGGGATGAGTCTCGACGCCCAGTATTGTTATGTGGATATTGGGGATCGAACCCGGGCCCTTGTGCTTGCAAGACAGGCACCGGAACCACTGAGCTAGATCCCTGACCCTTTTTTTCATGTATTTATTTGTTGTTTATAATTCTATAAATAGTGTCTTGAATAGTGTCTCTTCAAATTCAGATTTGTATTTTTTGACTGGTTCTTTTAATTTGGGGGAATAGGAATTCTTTGAGTTCTTGAGATTAGTCTTTTGTCTGAGGAGTAGCCGGCAAAAAAATTTTTTCCCATTCTGTGGGTTTTCTCTTCTTCACTGTGTTGGTGGTTTCTTTTGCTGTGCAAATGCATTTTAATTTGATGCAATCATAGTTGTTGATTCTTTGCAATACTTCCTGTGCAACTGAGGTTTGTTCATAGTCTTTGCCTACACCTATGTTTTCAAGAGTTTTAGCTACTCATCTTGCAGTAGATCAAGTGCTTCTGCTTTAATATTTAGATCTTTGATCCACTTTGGTTTTAATTTAGTGTATAGTGAGAGGTATGGATCTGGGCTCAGTCTTCAGCATGTAGAAAGCCAGTTTGTGCAGCATGTTCATGAAAGAGGCTAACCTTCTTCAAGTGCAAGTTTTGTTCCCCTTTAAGATAAAGGGGAATGTGCTTAGAATTGTTTCTACCTCTTCTATTCTGTCTCATTGACCTTCAGGTCTGTTTTTAGTTTTGGGGGGTTTTGTTTTTGTTTTGTTTTACTAGTTCCATGTTGTTTTTATGATGGTAGCTTTGTAGTATAACCAAATTGGAAGTTGTGATATCCCCTGCCTTGGCTTTGTTGTTCATATTTTTGCTATTCTACATCTATTCTGGTTCCACATGAATTTTAGGAAATGTTTTATTTTTAGTCTGTGAGGTATGTTATTGGTATTTGGATTGGGATTGGATTAAATCTGTTTAACAGTTTTGAAGTATGACCATTTTCATTATCCAAGAACAAAGGATATTATTCCATTTTCTGATATCCTCTTCAGTCTCCTTCTTCAGAATACTGTAGTTATGAATGTAAAGGTCTTTTAATTCATTTATTAGATTGACTCTCAGGTACTTTATTTTTCTTGATGCTATTGTGAAATGTCATGTTTCCCTAATTTCTCTTTCAGTGAGTTTGTTATTCATGTACAGGAAGGCTGTTGATTTTTGAATGATGACTTTGTATCCTGATATGCTGCCAATTTTGGTTATTCAATCTAAACGTTTTTGGTGGCGTTTTGGGAGTCTTCTATATAGTATATCATGTCCTCCACAAATATTGATAATTTCATTTCTTCCTTTCCTATCCATAGACCTTTTATTTCTTTCTCTTATCTAACTGCTCTGGCTAATATTTCCAGAAACTATTGAATGAAAATGATGATAGTGGGCATCCTTCTCTTGTTCCTGACTTCAGAGTGAAATCTTTCAGTTTTTTACTATTTAGTTTGATGTTGGCTATTGTTACAGATGGCTTTTATCAGCCTGAGGTGAGGCCTTCCTTTCTGTTCCAGTTTTCTTCAGGATTCTAATCATGAATTGGTTTTGGACTTTGACAATATTTTTCTGCATCTACTGGGATGTTCATGTGGTTTTTGTCCTTGGTTCTGTTAATGCACTGTATTATATTTATTGATTTGTATATATTGAACTATCCTTGCATTCCTGGGATGAATTCTACTTGATCACAACATACAATCTTGATTAGCTGCAATCTGTTTGCCATTATCTTATTGAGGATTTTTGTATATACATTCATTAAAGAGATTGGCTTATAGTTATCCTTTTTGATTGGGTATCTCTTTGGTTTTGGAATCTGGGTAATGTTTACATTTTAGGGATGGCTTTGGGAGTACTGCTTCCCTTTCAATTTCATTAGAGTTTAAAGAGTAGTAGCATTAAATCTTCTCTACAATTTTTGTCAAATTCAGCAATGAATCTGTCAAGACCTGGGTTTTTCTTTGTTGGTAGTTTTTTTTTTTAATTGCTGCTATAATTTTATTGACTGAGATTGGATTTAGATTTTTTTTTTTTTTTTTTTTTTGAGATATGGTCTTACTTTGTAGCTCAGGCTGGTCCTGAGCTCAGCCTCAAACTCACATTACAGCAATCTTCCTGCCTCTGCCTCCCGATTGCTGGGATTACAGGCGTGAGCTACCATGCCTGGCACTGTGATATGTGGTACTGATTGCTGCTGGGCATGAGTTTCCACGCCCAGTATTATATGTGGTTAATGGGATGGAACCTCTGCCCTTGCACTTGCGGGACAGGCGCCTGAACCACTGAGCTAAATCCCTGGTCCTATTTAGAATTTTTATGTCTACTTGATTCAGTGTTGGTAATTCATATGTATCTGGAATTTATCTATTTTTTCAGAATTTTCTACCTTATTAGAGTATAAGTTCTCAAAGTAGGTACTAATGGTCTTGAGGATTTATGTAGGATCTGTTAGGATTTTGCCTTTTTCATTCTTATTTGCATGGATTTAAGTCTTTTCTTTCCTTGTTTGGGTGAGGTTGGCTAAGGATTTGTCTATTTTATTTAATCACCTCTTTGATTCACAGATTTTTTGTATTGTTTTCTGAGTCTCAGTTACATTAATTTCTGCTCTCTTCTTTATAATTTCTTCCTTCAGATGAGCTTCGGGTTTTACTTTTTTTTCTAGAAATTTTTGCTTCAACATTGTTAGTTATTTGAGATCATTCTTTTTCTGATATGGAAATTCAACACTATAAATTTGCTTTGTAGGATGGTTTTGATTATGCCCCATAATTTTCAGTATGTCTTCTTGGCATTATCACTTAATTGTAGAAATGTAAGTTCTTCTTTCATTTCATCTATTACCCATGGGTTGTTCAAAGGGTATTATTTAATTTTCTTACGTTTATGAAGTTTGTGTTTTCTTTTGCCATTTTTTCCCCAATTACACTGAACTATGTTCTGATAATATGAATGGGATAATTACAGTTTCTTTACATTTACCTAAGTATTTCTATGAGCTAGTATGTGATCTCTTTTGGAGAAAGACCCATGTGCTGCCAAGAAGAATGTATATTCTGTCATTGTTGAGTGGAATGCTCTGTAGATATCTTCTAAATACATTTGTTCAAACATCTGGTTCAGCTCTGGTATTTCTTTATTGATTTTTTTATCTAAATGATCTACGTATTTGTGACAGTGGAGTATTGAGGTCTCTGTTAAAATTATATTAATGCTTATCTGATTTTTCACATCTGTTAGAGTCTGTTTTATATTGTTAAGTGTGCTAATATTTGGTGCATGTATATTTATGACCATTATCTCTCCCTCTTGGATTATTCCCATGTATGACTTTCTTTGTCTTGTCTTCTCAGTCTTGGCTTGAAATCCATTTTGTCTGCAAATAAAATAGCTTTTCCTGTTTTGTTTTGCTTTTTCAGGTTCCCACTCTGTAAACTGTTGTCTATCCTTTACTTACAGTCTATGAATTTCCGAGTTCAGTGTATTTCTTGTATGCAGTATATTATTGGATCTTATTTTGTGATCCATTCTGCCAGCATATTTTGATTGATTGGTGAATTGAAACCATTAACATTGATGATTTTTACTGATAGGTACTGACTTTTGTCACATTATTTTCCTATCATTGATTTCCTTTCTCTCCCTTCTATTTAACTGGTTGCCTTTATTGGGGTTCTTGGAATTGTTTTCTTCCAGAATATCCTCCAGGTCTTCTTATTAAAGTGCTGGTTTGGTGGTCATAAATTTCTTCAGGTAGTTCATATCATGAATGTATCTTATTTTTCCATCAATGTTGTAAAATTATTTTCAGGCTACATTAATCTGAGCTGGAGGTTGTTTTCTTTTAGGGTTTGAAATATTTTATTCCAAGCTCCCCTTAACTTAAATGTTTGCACTGAGCAAGTCTGTTGTGATTTTGGTAGATTTTCTTTTATAGGCAATTTGTTTCTTTTCTTTAACTTTTAATATTCTGTTCTTGTATTGAATTTCTGGAATCTCAAGTTTTGTATAGTTGAGTTTAGTTTTTTTCTGATTATGGCTATTTTAGTTCTATATGCTTTGTTTAACTGTATGTCAAATTCTTCTTCCATCCTGGAAAGTGTTTTGCTATTACTTCTGTGAACAATTTTTTATGCCCTTGTGCTATCTTCCAATTTTTCATTGATTCCAGTTAATCTTATATTAGTCTTTGCAATCCCTAGCAGCTTCTGGATTGATTTATTTTGTTCTTGAGTGTTTTGAGACAGGGTCTTGCTTTGGACTTCAGGCTGGTCCTGAACTCAGGCTCAAACTCAGCAATCCTCCTGCCTCTGCCTCCCCAGTGCTGGGATTACAGGCGTGAGCCACCACGTCCAGCATTGTGGTATGTTGTACTGATTGCTGGTGGGCGTGAGTCACCATGTCTGGCATTGTTGTATGTGGTAACTAGAGACTGAACCGGGGGCCCTTGCTCTTGCAAGGCAGGCGCCTGAACCATTGAGCTAAATCCCCAACTCTGGATTGATTTCTTATTGTACCCTTGCTATTATTAGGAAGTCTTTCATTCAATGAGTGTCAGCAACAACCCTGTCTTCTATATCTGATAGTTTGTTTTCATATTGGTTAATTCTGTTGCATATACTTTCAATGGAATTTTTTAATCTTCTGGATTCATAATCGAGTCTTTTATGAAATCTATTTCTTATGTTGGGAATTCACAGTTTCTATGTCCTTCATGAGTTTCTCTCTTTTTTAAAAATCCATATTCTAGATTAACTAACCACTTTCCTTATTATGATCATCATCTCTTTAATCACCTGTGTGACTGCATCTGTTTTGTCTTTATCAAAAGACTTATTCATCTGTTCTCTTATTTCTGCTAACATTTCAGAAAATTCAACTGAGCGGCTTTTGATTTGTTTCACTCCAAGACCCTCTTTCCTTTGGGCAAATTGGGAATGACAGGTCGCAATTTGTTTCCATGTTTTTTATTTCATTTTTATTTTTAAAATTATTTTTCTGCATTTAGGCTTGTAAACTGCAGATAGTAAGTAGCTTTATTACTAATATTAGGAAATGACTAATTTTCAGAGATGTCTGACATAGTTTGCTTTTGCCTGTAAATCTGTCTGAGAAGGACACCTCTTCTATTCATTAAGGATGAATGTTGCAGCCTGTTTTGACTAGCACCTAGTTCCTTGGTACTATACTGGGACATTGCTTATGACCACCCCTCATACAATGTAGGTATTGGCGTACAAGGAAAATCAATTGATCATAACAATTATGTCACCTAGGCTAAAGCATTACAATCAATAATAACAATAGCATCAAACACAGACTGGAAAATGACTGATAATTTGCTATCTTCAACCATAGGTGCAAGATTTTATAGTTAAATAACAAAATCTAAGAAAAATCAGAGAATTATGTACAATAAATATCCACTTGATAGAACCATTCTACTCTAAGGGGAGAAAATTTAAAAGAGAGAGGAGGAGGAAAATAGAGAAAAAGAAGGACAAAAACAAACTAGAAGGAGGGCTAGAGGATAAAGAAAAATTAACCAAGTTCCAGGAAACTAGTGAAGATAGAGGGAAGGACAGAAAAACAAAGCAAAAACAGGAACAAGACAAAACAAAAATTTTTAAAAATCACACAAAAACAACAACTTTTTTCAAATAACAACAAAAACAAATGTCCTTGTAATTTCAAGCCTTTGGTTATCTTCTGAAGCCTTCAGCCTTGTGGCAGTATCCCATCCAAGCATTTGCTGGTAGACATGGAAGCAGTCAGAGCTCAGACCTGAGCTCCAGCATCACCAGCAAGCCTGCGGTGAGACGAGGGTGTGGTGCTGATCGTGGGACTTTCAAACCCAGTTGGAAATTCAGGCAGAACTTGGTCCCTGGTCGTGGGGGTGGGGCCTGAGCGGCCTAGTTTATGACTCCAGGTGTTTCTTGCCAACTTGACCATGGCTCCCTGAGCATGAAAGTCTCCCAAGGGTGTCCCTCACCCAGCCACTGCAGGATTTTAGCACTTGGAGCCCTGAGATGAAGCCAACGCATGGCTGCTCTGAGTCCCGTGCTCACTGAGCACCTCCCTATAATGGCATCTGTCTGAGGGCTTCTCTAGTGGATGTGAAAATCACTTGGACTGGAGTCATTCACCAGTGTACAGCATCCCGGCTCCGGTCCACTGGTCTGTTTAACCCTGAAGGCCTCCGGAGTCACACACTTTCACTGTATCTCTACACAGTCAATCTTCCTTTCTCACACTACAGACCAGAAGCTGGGGAGAAAATGTAGACAGCCCTTGCCTTTATCTGTGTTGTGGTCTGTCTCTGCAGTTTCTCTGTGGGCTCCAATTTTCTGCTCAGATCCTTCATAGATCCTAGGAATCCACCTTCATCAAGATGTATTTTTCTTCCCCAAGATGTTATTTTCCAGTATCTGGATTTCAAATCTTGGAGAAACTGATCTGTTGCTGCTTACTGCTCTACCACTTTCCTCTAAGTCTTTCCCAAAATTTTCTGATGGAGAAAATTTACCTGTGGAACTTTGTTTTGGGTGGGAGTATATATTGGAGATTGAAACTGTCTCACATCTTACTCAAGGGCTTCACTACTGAATTACATCTCTAGCTCTTTTGTTTATTTTGAGACAGATATTACTATGAAAAGTCTCCAAAGTACATCTGAAATTACTGGAACCATGTGGGAGGAGTTTTGTTTTTTTGTTTGCTGTCCTGGAGAACAAACAGGGGCCTTGCAGATACTAGGCAAGCACTCTACCACTAAGCTATATTGATGGCCTTAGATTTATATTTTTGAAAGATCTCTAAAATGAAAAAATGTTTTATATCACTGATCATTCAAGAGATGCAAAGTAAAACAATGAGGAGATTCCATCTGACTCTAGAAAGAATAGCTATTATCAATAAATCAACAATAACAAATGCTAGCGGGACTGTGGGAAAAAAAGAACCATGCCATACTGTTGACGGGAATGGAAATTGCTGTAACCACTATGAAAGTCAGTGTAGAGGTTCCTCAAAAACCTAGGACTGGGCCAGGGAGTTAGCTCAGTGGTTCCAGCACCTGTCTTGCAAGCACAAGGACCCGGGTTCAATCCCCGGTAACCACATACCATACTGGGCAGGGAGACTCACCCCAGCAGCAACCAGTACCACATACCACAGTACAGGGCATGGTGGCTCACACCTGTAATCCCAGCACTCAGGAGGCAGAGGCAGGAGGATTGCTGTGATGTGAGTTTGAGGCTGAGCTCAGGGCCAGCCTGAACCACAGAGTAAGACCCTGTCTCAAAAAAAACAAAACAAAACAAAAAAAACCCCTAGGACTAAAGATTCCATTTGACCCAGCTATCCTCATTCTTAGTATTTTCCTAAAAGAATCCAAACCATTATACCACAATGATATATGCACGTCCATGTTCGTAGCAGTACAGTTTGTAATAGCTAAATCTTGGGAACAACCCAAATGCTCATCAACGGATGAATGGATAAAGATGTGAGAGTTTTTTGCACAATGGAGTACTAGTAAACCATAAAGAAGGATAAATTTGAGATATTTATAGCTAAATGGATGCACCTAAAGACCATAATCTTAAGTGAAATACATGAGACACACACGTATAATACCACATTGTTTTTCTAGTGTGAGAAACTGAAAGTGCAAATAAGGACCAAATGTATAATAGATATTGTGAAATATGAAGAAAAATTCTAATGGGAAGGGGCACAAGGGAAGGAGGAGAAGGAATGTAAGCAAGATAATATTTTTAAAATGAGGAAAAAATATAAAATGGAAACAAAGTTTTGATAAATAAGAAGAGGTAAAGTGGAGAGGAGGGAAATGGGCAAAAGGTAGAAGCAAGATACATCATGTACAAGTACAAATTCCATACAACAAAAGTGATCACTATGTACATCCAAATTGTATCAAGAAGCTTAATTAATGTTAAAAATAAAATGATTCTGATGACTACCCACTGTGAAGTTCTGAAAAAATCCATCTTTCCCCTTGAAACATCAGAAACAAAACTTTAACAGCCAGAAGGAAATGAAGAGATCATTTTGCCCTGTTATTTCATTTTACATGTGAAAAAACTGAAACTAAAGACATGAAATAGACTGCCCAAGGAACAGAGAATGTAAATGTCAAAGTTGCGAGCAGAACCCAGTGTCTCCTGGCTCTAAATCCAGCGTGATTAATCAGAATGATGCTGCCTAATCCAACTCATCTCAACCTGTTTATCCCATACCTCACTGAGAGCTCCACAGTGTATCTTTCGTCCCACATCAGCTTTTACTGAGGTGAACACACCACAAATGGCCAAAAGATACACTCTGAAGATTAATGTCCCCTTTTTATATTTGACATACCTTAAAGATAGATGTTAAGGAGGCATAGAGAAACATAGCAAAGAAAGTACATGTTCCTTACAGGGCCAACCAGTGAACAAATTCTTTTCCCTAGGACTTGTGCATAACTGATATTAGAGGAGCGCGGAGAGGGATTCCCATCCACAAATATCAAATCACTGCCTGTCATTCCAATTCAACCTTTATCCCTCTAGGTCTTCAAATTGAAAATGCATCTGAAGCTGGGAGAGATGAGGTATACCTGTAGTCCCACCTATCTGAGAGGCTGTCATCTGAGCATCGTTTGAGTCCAGGAGTTCTGAGCCAGCCTGGGCAAAGAGAGTGGAACACCCTCTCTTAAAAACAGCACAGAGAAAGAAAAAGAGGACCTGAAAGTACAGCTCTCCTGGGACAGGATGAGGAAAGTATAGCAGGAAAAACCCTCTACCAGTTTGCTCCTGGGAAGAGACTAGCTCATCTTTAGGGGCTAACCCCCAGGCAAGGTGTGGAAGGGGGAATGGAATTCAGAAAGTGGTGAAGTGCCCCTGACCGAGTTTGTCTGCCTCATCACTGTTGCAAGATTGATTACCTTCTCTCTAGCCTCACCATAACTGTTTCTCCAAGAAGACTTTGGGTCTTGTATCTCTGATCACTCTACATATCTACTTTAAAAAGTTCTGAATTTATCCAAAAACTATGTCTTAAAAGCTAAACCAGTGTCATAGGCATCTCCTGGGAGCCTAAGGCTTTACCCTGAACCCATTAAAGCAGAAGTGGCCTTTTCACAGATCCCCAACTGATTTGTATGCACATTAGCATTTAAGAAATACTGTTCTGAAAGATAAAATTCAAATTTCTGTGGCTGAATGAATTGCAGAAGGTCACCTTGGCCAGTTCTGATTTTTCTCATGTATTGAAATCTAGAGTTCCATGGAACATTTCCATGATTCTGAGAAGTACTACTGCTGAATGTATAAATGTTTTATTCTGAGGATTATATCAGAACCCAGTGTCTTTCTCTCTTTCTTGCCACCATACATTTAATTTCACCTATTGCAGTACATTTGCTTCCAAATGCAAAAAGTATTGGGCAACAGAGTTCAAGTGATACCACTTAAAATAAAGGAACTATGTAAGAAGCCACCAGCTGAGATGCATAGACTTTGGCAAATTACTAAGTTTTCTTGAATGTTAGTTGCTATATAAACAAATGGAGACAACACTGTGTGCTTTATATATTTCCTAAGAATGTTAATGTAACAAAGGAATTCCGAGGCTCCAATTACCATCTATCTTATTGCTTCTCTCAAACTTCCCATTTGCCAGATGTGCTGTTATGACTTGTCTCTAGATGTCCCCAGCCCACCTCACCCCAAGCCTCACTGCTCACAGAAAGGACTTTTCAGAGGTGGGCTGGATCTAGGCTGTGTGAATGTAGATTAAGGGTGTGTGGTAAATGAATTAGACCATTATCACAGCTGATCACTGACCAGTTACTGGATAAAAGGACAGCAGGGGGTGAAAATAATATACAAAAAAACAAGGAATAAAGAGTAACTTATTACTTGGGCAGCCAGGAATTGATCTTTAATGCTCTCCTAACTAAAAGACAATAAGCTTCAACATAGCAAAGGGAGTGAAGGCAAATGTAAGGAATAGCAGAACTAATGCACTGAATGAGCCAGGCTTTGTAATAGGGAGTAGTTATGTACACTTGTGAAGGTCAGGTCACAGCTTAAAAAGCACCTGTCCCAGGTGGGCATCAGGCTGGCATGTTCCTAGCTCTGCTGCTGGAGGACTTCACAATGTGGCCTTCCCCTCTTCTTCCAGTCCTGTGCTCTTCCACAGGTTTGCGTATGCTTCAGGGGAAAGTGAAGCAGGGTTCCTGATCATTCCAATTAAGCTCACGATTCTGTGAGGTCTTATTTGCAGACTGTGGGGAAAGTATCAAGTACCAGTGTGGCCAAGATTGGTGAGACTCCAGCTGCCTGTTTGCCAGAAAGACCAGAACTCTTGGTGGAGCCAGACTACAGCCCTGTACAGAAGAACTGGTTTAGGGAGTTAATCTTTACTGGTTATTCGATGGTATTGTTGTCCTATGGAGAGACTTTAAGACAACTCCTCCTCCTCCACTCCCTCCTCTTTTTTGTGGTGCTGTCGATTGAACTGTGAATTGAACTCAGGGCCTTGAGCATGTACCTGTGATTGAACTCAGAACCTTGTGGATGCTAGGAGCTGGTGTATTTTTCCACAAACCTAGCAGGAGGGTGGAAAATCTCTATGGAGAGAAATCACAGTGGAGGCAGGAGATAAGGTCTAATTAGATAGTTCAAGTAGTTGTTGAATTCTATGCCTCAAATGTGTGATCCAACAAAGGGAAGATAGGGGCTATCAGGCCGAGAATTTAGCTCAGTGGTTCTGGCATCTGCCTTGCAAGCCCAAGGGCATGAGTTCGATCCCCAGTAACCACATACAACAATGCTGGGCATAGTGTTTCACTCCCACCAGCAATCAGTACCACATACCATAATACCAGGCATGGTGTCTCACGCCTGTAATCTTAGCACTCGGGAGGCAGAGGCAGGAGGATTGCTGTGAGTTCGAGGCCAGCCTGGGGTACGTAGTAAGCTCAGGGTCAGCCTGAACTAGAAAGTGAGATCCTATCTCAAAAAAAAAAAAAAAAGATAGGGGCCATTACAATCCCTAACTTGGAATTAGACTACAAAGTCACTGTGATAAAAACAGTATGGCACTGACAAAAAAGAGAGAGTGGGGGGATGGGGAGAGGGACTGATGAACAAATTAGAAGATGCAGAAACAACTCCAAGCACACTCAGCTGCTTTATCTCTGACAAAAGAAGCAAACACTACTGGAAGGAAGACGGCCTCTTTAGTAAATGTGCTGGGAAAACTGGTTTTTCATATGCCATAGATTTAAACTAGACTTGTATCTCTCACCATGCAATAAGCTAAAAGTAAAATGGATCCCAGATCTAAATTTTAAAACAGAAACTTAATCTGGTGGAAAACAGAATAGGTAAAAACTCTTGAAGATACAGGTATAGGCAAAAACTATAAACAAAACCCCAATTGCACAGGAAATATTGCAAAGAATCAACAACTATGATCACAACATATTAAAAAGCTCTTGCAAAACAAACCACGAAGAGTGAAGAGACAACCCACAGAATGAAAAAAAAAAATGTACAAGCTATTTCTGAAAGGACTAGTATCTAGAATATAAAGAACTCAAAAGAAATTAGATTTCCAAATGTAAAGACACAATCCAAAATGGACATTGAAATGAATAGATACTTCTCAGATGAAGAAGTAGAAATGCCAAATAAATATATGAAAAAGGCTAAACATTCTTCACTCCAGAAAGAATGCTGCTATCAAATCAACCAATAACAAATGCTGGTGGGCTGTGGGGAGAAAGGAACCCTTCTCCACTGTTGGGGGGAAAGCAGACTCATACAACCATGTGGAGATCAGTGTGGAAATTCTTTAATAAACTAAAACAAGATGGTCCATTTGACTCAGCCAATACTCCTCTAGGTATCTCCCAGAAAAAGCTAAAGGCACCGTATCACAGTGATATATGGACAGTCATGTTAATAGCAGCACTATTTATAATAATTAAATCTTAGAAACAGCCCAAATGCCCATCCACAGAAGAACTGATAAAGAAAATGTATTTGTTATATGATGTAGTACTACTCTGCCATGAAGAAGAATGAACTTGAGACATTGTTCGGTGAATGGATACACCTTGAAAACAAATTTTAAATAAAATCAATCAGACACACATCTAAATACTGCACTGTTTCTCTTGTGTGAGAAACTCGAAAGGGTAAATGAGGAGCAGAATGGAGGAAAGATATAGGGAAGTAGAATGAACATATTCAAATGGGAAGGGGAACAGAGGAGGGGGAAAAGGAAACTGTAAGCCAAAGTAAACTTCCTCCTTTAACTTGGGAGTATCAAGTATTTTGTCCTAGCAACAAAAAAGCAACTAAGACACATGGTGATGAACGTCTATAATCCCAGGACACAGGCTGACAGGCTGAGGATTACAAATTCAACATCAACCTGAGTTACATAGTGAGAATCTGCCTCCACTGCCCACAAAAGAAAAGCCTCTCGTTTATTTCTTTCCACTGCCACCACTCTGTACCACCGTGGTGCTCTACCTAAAGCCTGACTTTTTTGTTGATCTCTCCCTCCAAGAGTCTTCAAAACATCATTTAGTCTAAAAATTAAAGGGTTATTTTTTTTTTTAAGAGCAAGATTTTGCTTCCAGAATTCTACCTCAAACTGTCTTAATGGGTTTCTGAGAAGGGCCCTTAAGGAAAGCCCCAAGTCACCTATGACTCATTCGGATCTCAGATCTGACACTTGCCATCTTCTTCACAACCCCTTCCTTGCCACCCTCTAATTATGTCTCTGGTGAAAACCAGGATGCAGAGAACTGTTTCCGGCCACCTCTGTGACCCTCCCGTGATGGCTTCTTCTCTGACACTGAGATATAACACCAGGAGTCTCGATGACTTTTCAGTTCCCCTGGGAGTTACAGAAGAGTATAAATGGGTACGTGGCAAGTGCCTGTAATCCAAGCAGTTTGGGAGGCTGAAGCAGGAGCATCCAAAATTCAAATTCTGCTTGGTCCATTTAATGATAACTTATGTCAAAATAAAAGACAAAAAGGACTGTGGATGTGGCTCAGTGGCCTTCAGTTCACTACTACTACTACTACTACTACTACACACACACACACACACACACACACACACACACACACATATTTTTGAAAGACATGCACATCTCCAGTTCAATGTTTTAAAATATCTAAGCCATATACAATCACTGAAACACTGGTTGATTTCAAATTAAACTGTGCCCTTGCCCACACTGGGCCCAGAGGGAGCTTGTAAAGAAACAGGGGGATTCATGGTGCCTTCTAATTTTCTCCCTCTGGGTTCCTTGGCTCCCTCAATCGCTTCCATCATGCAAAATATGGGTTTTGACTCCACCAGGAAAGGGAGACAGGAAGAGAAGGAAAGGAAAGGAGAGGAGTAAAGTTCTTGCTTGCTGGTATCATTCTGACACTGATCTAAATGTAAAAAGCTAAACTCTTTCTACTGCTGGCCCTTGCTTGACGGTGCCATTCTGCCTTCAGACCTACAGAACGAACTGACGTGAGTCTACCACGTAAACACAACTCAGGAGACTGACCCCATTCTCTCACTGGCCCCGTGGAAGTCCTTCTCTCTCGCTGAGGTGAAAGGGTAGCACTTGTCCTCCCCCTTGGAGGGTTGGCAGAAATAGCTCTCCAACCAAACATTAGCTCTCCAAATCCTTCCTACATTTCCATTCTCTTCATCTTTTTATATCCTTATGAGGCTGAGGATTCAGGAGTCATGGTTTCTGGATACCTACTTTGAAAGAACCATAGCATAGTTTCTCTTGGAGCTGATGTAGTTTCTGAGCTCCCTCTCTCACGTTAAGGTCAAAGTTTGCTTTTTAAAATCACACTGCACAGTGTTTCTATAGATCCTCAAATGCACCACGTTCTCACTGACTTCCGGATTTGCAGTCAGTGTGTCTCCTCTTGGAACAGATTCCATTCATCCTTCTTTCTTTTTCTCATTATTAGTCAGGCATCTTCAACCTCTTATCCACACTGTATATACAAAGATATTGAGAAGGTGAAGATGAAAAGAAAATGTGTAGGTTAACGTAGTCTTTATTTCATATGAGGAAACTTTAAAAAACAATAGGAAAAGATACTCTAATGTAAGACCTGTAAACAATAACTACAAGACATTACTTCCCATGTACCATTCTGGTAATAGTATAGTGAGCTCAGCTACTGGAAAGATCTATAAAGGTTGGTAGTGATGTAAACTGGTCCAAAGTCTTTAGGAAATAACTGGTCATCCCCTTCTTAAAGTAAGTATGTGCATATGCTATGATTCAGCTATTCATTTCTAGTATGCAGCAGAGAAACAGTCAAGAAACATGCTCATAAAATCACTGTTTGTAAAAGTGACAAATTGTAAACAATCCCAATTCCCCGTCAGAATGGGAAACAAGTCATGGTATGTTTATAAAATGGGATGCTCTACAGCAGCAAAAATGAACGAAGCCCAGGTCTGTGTGAGAAAGTGAATTAATATCAGGGTTACAGTGCTATTCTGTTGCAGGTGAGTTTTGGGTTGTTTAGTTTGTGGTGCTGGGGATTGAATCCAGAACATGGACATAAGTAGGAATGAGTGTTCGAAATGGTATACAATTATGACCATCATTTACAAGCCACACTTAAGTAAGTCTGAGTATTATTTTACTTACTCATTATTTTATTTGACAGACATTCATTGACTGGCTACTGTGTACCAGTGCATTTTGATGATAGATGATTAACTTCAAGCTCACAGATGAAAACAGTGTTTGTTCCAAGCTCAGGAAGAGAGCTCCAGGAGAAGATTCTGACCCAGGCCCACACTCCATAAGAATAGAGGTTCAGAAAACAAACAAAATGTTTAATAGTGACACTACGACCCTTGGCGCCAACATGGTACTTAAGGCCACTCATACTCTCTGCCACCTGCTGAGTCACTCCTAAGTAGGGGGAAACATGAGTTCCTGAAGCTACGTGGATGGTTGGTTATGTCATCTCTGGCTGAAATGGATTCTGCAATTCTATGTCATCTCCTGGGTGGGGAGGGAGCGGTTTTAACTCCTATCGCAACAGTACTTTGTTCTAGTTTACAAAAAAGATCTATTAGACTCCATTACCAGAAACTGCTTCCTGAATGACTAAAGAAGAGCTAAGGAACCAGAATGCATATTTTTAATTGATCTCTTTTGCTTCTTTGAGCTGAGCTTCAAGCTGCCTAATAAATTTTTAAATCCCAAAGAGCTTGTTGCATTTAGAGTGGCTCCAAAAATGATCTAATGTGAGATGTCGCAGGCATCACAGCCATAAATCATCACAGATGAAATTGCTGCTTTGACTAATTGAGGGGTAAGTGAAAGGCTGTCCTCTTCGTCCTTCTCACTTGATTTCCCCTTCTTCCCTTTACTGGATATCAGTTCTCAAAATTAGGGATATGCATCCAATATATCTTCCTATTAATAATTCAGATGTGAGGGCTGAGAAGTAGCACAGTCCTTCCGAGCGGGTGACTGCAGTTCTGTCGCTGCCTGCATTGCTCAAGGTCACGTCTTTTAGCTCAGTTGTTCTCACACTTTAGTGCTGATCCTTCAGAAGCTTTGTTAAAAACAGAATGGCGGTTCCCGCCTGGGAGCTTCTGGTCTGATAGTTATGGGGGTGAGCATTTAAAGTGTTGTGTTCCCGATGCTTCTGATCCAGGAAGCACTCCCCAAGCTGTGGAGACTAAACCTCAAGTAAACCAGTACTTTTTCCACAGGACTGTTCTCTAGAATATACATTTCTGTTTGTTTACTATTTGTACTACTGGCAATTAAACCCACGGTGCTGCACATGGTAGCCAAGCATGCTACCATGATGACACAGTCTCCAAACTTATTTTTCAAGGTGGATTTTCCAAAAAGAATCTTCTGCTTTGCAAAAAGGGTATGACTTCTTTTTTTCCTTTTTGCTATTAGAAATGATTACATCTGAAAAAGACAAGATTAGAGTACTGGGAATAATTTCTACATGAAGAAAGAAAAAGCTTTGAAATGTATTAGTAAAATGAAAGTATTTGTATCTTGCTTTGTTGAGACAAGGTCTCACTACATAGTCCAGGCTGACTTACATAGCCCACTGGACAATTTCTTGTATCAGCCTCCTAAGTGCTGGGATAACAGACATGTGCCACTGAGCCCAGTTTTAGAAATAAATGTTTCAAAGGGAGAAAATGCAACTCAAATGTACTTATTGCATTTGTTTTGGAATGTATAGAGTATTCTAGCCAGGTCTGGTGGCACTCAAAGAAACTGAGGAAAGAGGATCAAAAATTCAAGGCCAGGGCCAGGGAGTTAGCTCAGTGGTTCCGGCGCCTGTCTTGCAAGCGCAAGGACCCGGGTTCGATTCCCTGGTAACCACATACCTATACTGGGTGTGGAGACTCACGCCCAGCAGCAACCAGTACCACACACCACAGTGCCGGGCGTGGTGGTTCACGCCTGTAATCTCAGCACTCGGGAGGCAGAGGCAGGAGGATTGCTATGATGTGAGTTTGAGGCTGAGCTCAGGGCCAGCCTGAACCACAAAAGTGAGACCCTGTCTCAAAAAACCTAAAAAAAAAAAAAAAGAAAAAAAAAAATTCAAGGCCAGCCTGGACAATTTAGTGACTCAGCAAGAAGCTATCTCAAAATTTTTAAAAATGAAGAATGGGCGGCGAATGCAACCCTGTGTAGATGCCTACCTTTGACCCCATCTCTCTCACATTAGTGTGTCTAGAGCCAACTGAAATTCTTCCTCTAGTAACTTGGCTCCTGGGATGTGTAACCGTTCAGAGGTCTGTTCAACTGAACAGATGCTAACAGCAGTGAGGAGGATGGACATCAGGACTCTTTGGTCTTACTTCTGTGCTTCTTGTACTATGACCTGATCATCATTACCATTTTTTCTTTAGTTTAACTTTTGTGTTTGTTTGTTTTGGTTTTTTGGGGGTTTTTTGAGATAGGGTCTTGCTTTTATAGTTCAGGCTGGCCCTGAGCTCAGTCTCAAACTCACATCACATCCATCCTCCTGCCTCTGCCTTCTGAGTGCTGGGATTACAGGCGTGAGCCACCATACCCGGCACTGTGGTATATGTGGTACTGGTTGCTGCTGGGCGTGAGTCTCTACACCCAGTATGGTATGTGGTTACCAAGGATCAAATCTGGTTCTTGTGCTTGCAAGACAGGCACCGGAACCACTGAGCTAAATGCCCGGCCCTTTAGTTTAATATTTTGATAAAGTCACGAAATAAAGGGTCAGGTTTGGGTATTTAGACACCATAATGTGTGGGGGTATTTTGTTATTTTTCCAGATGTGAACCAACTATTATACACCTGAGAAAAGGGGATGAAAAAAGGAATTGAGTTATGACATGTACCAGCTTCACACAAGGAATATAAGTATTATATACTGCAAACATGTAACGTAAAAAATATTTAAAAATCCAAATACTTCTTCAGGATAGACAGGCAGGCTCAAGAAAATTCATGGTGCTAAGTACAGGAATATGAGTGACAGGGAACCGAAGCCAGGGATAAGTGAGGACTTACACCCAAGAGGCAGGATGGGGAACAATGTAGCAGAAAACTGCTAAGAGGAAAGATCAAGCACAAGAGGTTTCTGGCTAAACTGACTTGATAGGATTATTGCTCAAGGCAGGCTAGGATGATAAAGGATGGAGGGTGGAATGCACCAGGCCCTGGGGCTTCTTGCTCATGCCAGATCCTTCA
Source organism: Petromus typicus (assembly GCA_004026965.1). NCBI lineage: Eukaryota > Metazoa > Chordata > Mammalia > Rodentia > Petromuridae > Petromus > Petromus typicus. Next base: position 38,802 of record PVIR01000671.1, on the reverse strand, counting down.
AGGACAGAGTGGAAAGCCTCAGACTGAGCATCACTTAGCAGAGACTGCAGAGGAGCCTGACTGCAGTTTGGTCAAAGCAGTCTTTGTCACACCCAAACCAACCCTTGGTTTATAGTAAGACCAAGAGCCCCAGGATATTTCTAAAAGTTATTTTGATCTAAGGAACTTAGAACTCTTATTCTGAGAAAAGAAAGAGCCACTAAGAGGCTGCTTGTTGGCTTTTTAGGAAAAAGACCTCTTCTCACAACTCTCTGGCTACTGTCTGAAGCTTCAATTTCTAGGTTTACAGTGACACAGACATTCTCACCTGGTAGGGATTTTCAGTTGTCTTGGAACACAGCAATGTTGGGGAGAGAATGTGCTCTCAGCCAAGGGGAATGAAACTGTGCTTATCTTGAATCCCATGCCACTTATGCAGCCCTTAAAAACTCATAATCCTCACTGATGGGAAGGTGTTGTCCCAGTAAGAGAATGGAAAAATCTCTTTAAAAGCCACTTTGATCCTGGCTAAACCTTACAACATATCCTCCTTCTGATGACTTGGAATAGATCAGAAAATAAATTATTTTGAAGTGGTGGTATAAATTATGTATGAGTATCAATTGAATACTCAAGTATAATGAGTTTATGGGATACAAGAGAATGTTTCTTTTGAGATGCTGTAATACTGCTATTGTCAGGTTCTGGGCCCAGCTGACCTCTTATAAGCAGCCTTTGTACAAATTTTGAAAAAGGCACCCCCACCCTTATGGGTCATACAGCTGTGGGTACAGTTTGACAAGCAGAGCTAGGGCTGGGTCTTAGCTTCCTTTTGTCCTATTGGCCAGATGCCTTTGTGCAGTGCACAAACTGCACTCCCTTAAGTGGCAGCCCCAATTGCTATTGGGATTGTGTGCCAGCACAAAAGATTTAAAGGCTTGAAGTGCTTGGTTTGTGTTGTTAGAGAGTACATTTGAAAAATGTGTGATTGGCTCCTTCTCTTGTTTCAACACAGAATTTATTTGCAAGGAATAAAGTGTCATGCTCAAGAACAACATGAAAGCAAATAGGGCCTTCATGACAGAGAGCTGAGATCTTGCCTGGGAGGGTGTTTCCTGAAGAAGCGCAGCTGGTGGAGCCACCCTTTCCACACAAGGAAACAACCCCAAACCCAGGGAAATTAGATTTCTGGTGCCAGAAGTGTCTCGTCGTCCACTGGCAGCACTGACACTGGAAGCAAAAACTACTGTTACAATGGCCCTGAGCTCAGCCATCATGTGATGGAAAAAAAGCCTTTTGGGGGCCAAGGATGAGATGTCATGGTTTAGGTGTAAAATGTCCCTCCAAATTCCCATGAGTTCAAAATCCTCATGTACAACTGTTTGGAAGTGGGTCACTGGGACTGTTATGAGGGAAGGTACGTTCTTGTCGTTGGCTCCTCCCTTTTTTCTTCTGCTTCCTGGCCACCGTGACATAAGCAGCTTTCCTCTACCATGTATCTCTACTATGCCATTTCTGCCTTGGAGCTGGTCAACTATGGACTAATACCATGGGCCTTTAAATTTCAGGTGTTGGGTGTTTTCCCAGTGATAGGAGAGGTAACTAAAATATTGGCAAAGTACTGCTTTTAGTTACTCTAGCCAAATGACACAAAAAAAACGTGACCCACCCACACCCACTACAGCAAAGGCTGAAAAGGAGCACAGGCTGACCTTGCTGAGCTACGGCATAAGACTCCTCTTTCTACCCAACCCTGTGATGTGAGGGGAGGCCAACTTGGGGAGCAAAACTTTTATTCCCACCTGGAAAGAAGTGCTCACCTCATATAATCATTCATATTGAGAGCAGCACTAGATGGTAAATATTTTAGTCTCTGCAGCCATAGATAATACATAAACAGCTGAGTGTGGATAACTTTACTTTTTTTATCTTATAAACACTGACAAGAAAAAAAAAACAAGGAAAAATCTCAAATGGCAAGAAATAATCGATATGAAATGCAAGAAACTAGAATTAGACAAAAGATTTGAAAAGCTGCCATCATAAAAATAGCTTGAACAAGTAACCACAACACACTTGAAACAAATGAAAAAATTAATAACTTCAGAAAAGAAAGAGACAATATAAACAGGAACCAGATGGAAATTTTAGAAAACACAGTAAGAATAAAAATGGCATCAACAAGATCTTTAGCAGAATATAAAGGTCAAAGGGGGGAAAAAAATCAATGAGTTTAAAGAAAATAATGAAAACTACCCAATAAGAACAATAAAAAGAACACAGACTACAAAAATAATAAAAAGAACCTCAGAAGATGTGGAACTTTAAAAGAAAGTAATATATTTTAATTATGAGTGTCAAAGGGAGGAGAGAGGGAAGGTGAGGCTTAAAAGTGTACAAATGAATATAGCTTTAAATCTGTTTTAATTTAGCATGCTAGTGAAAATAACACTGAATTATTTTTTTAATTAAATAACCACATACATCATCAAATCTACCTGGAAATAAGACTAACTCCTTTGTCAGCTTCTAGAATCAAATGATGCATAGGGATGAGACACCTCTAACAAACCAAATTATTTTTACTTTGAAATTCAAAGTGGCTAATTTTCTCATAAAAAAGACATATGCAAAGTGCTTATTAGGAAGTATTTAGCAACTCAAAAAGAAGACATTAACTGTCTCTTTATTGAGAACAAAAGGATTCCTAAAGATAAAAGTTGGTCTGGACTCTTCCACCTGCAACTGTCATATAACTGACATATAATTGAAGTCATTTGTTATCTTATAAGATGTATAAATTCCTCATTTTTGGTCTATGATAGTTAAATTTAACTGTCAACTTGACTGGCATGGGAATGCTTATAGGATTAATCAAGCACACTCTGGAGTGTATCTGGGCAGGTCATGGGGCACAACGTTGGGGTCTATATCTGGTCCCTGGCTCCTTCTTATGCGGTACAATTTCCCTGTTCTACTTTGGCCACCAAGAGGTGACATTCCCTTGCTCTTTCACCATGTTTCCGCCTTAGAGCTCAGGAACCACAGACTGGACCCTCTGAAACTGTGTGTGAACAAGTAACTGGCCCTCGCTTAAGTTGTGGGCATCAGGTGTTGTGCTCTAGTGCCAGGAAAGCAGGCCAAAGTAAGGTCTTAGTTACCAACTTACAGCAGACTTGTCATATGACTTTATTTTGATCAAACTATGTTCTTTGCTTGAACGACACAGGACTACAAGTGAGAATATTTTGTGTTCCAACATAAGTTCTCTTATTCCAAAGCTATGTCTTCATTAGTGTTTAATACCTTTAAAAATGTACTTTTCCGCATCATTTTAAAAAAACATTCATCTGCATCTACTATGTGCTACAAATAAAATTGTCTCCTGTCTTTGAGAAGACAGTTTGGGTGCAGCATACAAATGTTATTTGTTTGCTTTCTGTACATACTGGATCTATTATTGGATTTACTTTAATTTTCTTAAGAATTAAGGATTTAATTGGGTATTTCAGAGCCTTTGAATATTTAAAAAAAAATTTCCCCTTTTAAGCCACAGAAATGAACCATTACATGATCCTCACCTCAGTATCCACAATGATCACAAATACTTTCAACCAGAAGCTCAGGGAACAGTTAAGAATTCCAAGCAGGGCCGGGGAGTTAGCTCAGTGGTTCCGGCGCCTGTCTTGCAAGCGCAAGGACCCGGGTTCGATTCCCCGGTAACCACATAACAATACTGGGTGTGGAGACCCACACCCAGCAGCAACCAGTACCACATACCACAGTGCCGGGCGTGGTGGCTCACGCCTGTAATCCCAGCACTCGGGAGGCAGAGGCAGGAG
>PVIR01000671.1:0-34881 GCA_004026965.1 Petromus typicus | reverse complement strand
GCAACATAGTGAAACTGGGACAGGAAGAGGGGGCATGGCTAAAGCTAGCTTGGAAAGGAGGCATGATAAGATCCTAGAACACATGCACAAAACGACTACTGGAATGCAGCACATACATTTCTTATGAGAATTTACACAGGGTTTGATAGGATGACCTGGATGTAACACCAGGGTGAAAAACACAAAAAAAGGACAATTGACATTAAATAGTTGCTATCGTACCTGTTCACAAGAATCTATTCTACACTGCAGGGTGTATTTTTATTTTTACTTTTATGTTTTCCTCCCTTTTTGTTTAGCCCAAACTGGCTCTGCAATGCCCATTTTCCCTCTATGCTTCTTTCTTTTCCTATCTTTGATAAATGTGAAACTTTGCCACCATATACACTTGCTTCATCCAATTCCTTGTCTGGAACAGAAAGAACCTAGAAATCACCTTGAAAGGGAGACTCCAACACTCTAAAATCTGGCAACATATTTGGTGGGCCAGCTAGAAGCCCCTTTGGGGCATCTATTTTTTTTTCTTTCTCTATCTCTCCCTTATGCCAGGAATTCAGGAATTTTCTCATGGCATTTGTTTCCTGTTTCCCCCACCATTGGCAGTGATGGTTATGATGGTAGAGAATGATTTCTTTTTCTTCCAGCCATAGGAGGCTTGTAGCCCCACTTCAAATTTATGTCTTCCCTTTTCCTCTTTGTAATCACACTGTGGGTACAAGTTAAGTAGCTATTCCTATGATATTTTGCTATTTTGGGGGGGGATTAACTTAGTCTCTACTTACCTCAGCTTGCTCCTCTTGAGCTCAAGTTCCCATCCATACTTTTCTCCACATGGCTGTTTCTTTCTCAAAGTGCTATCTTAGCCAGGGTTACTATTTGATTTTGTCATATGACTGGCTGCCATTTTGGTGGTCAGTTACCACTATGTTTGCTTACCACTTAAAAAACAAAAAAACAACAAAAAAAAACTGGCCTCATGGTCACCACCAAGAGTCTCTCTTCTATAGCTAGGAGCTAAACCTCTGATTTTATTTATTTTAGTTTTTTGAGACAGGGTCTTGCTTTATAGTTCAGGCTGACTCTAAACTCACTATGTAGTCTAGGCCAGCCTCAAACTTGAGGCAATCCTCCTACTTCTGCTTCCTGAGTGCTGGGGATTATAGGTGTGAGGCAGCATGCCCAGAGCTAAACCTCTGATGTTAAATAAAATATATGCTTCTTCCTCATTTTCTTCTAAATTGGCTGAGATCCTTTCCTTATTTCTTCTAACAAAACTCAGGTAACTTAGATATACGCTTGATGGCTTAATGAAAACAAAATAGCCAGTAAAGCTTAATTCAAGTGACTGTGCATGTACAAAAGTAAAGCCATCTTTGTTCTTCAAACTTTTTAAAGTTTTGTTTGTTTGTTTGTTTGTTTAAGGAGGTTTCCATCTCTACTATCCACACACAAGTTTTTACTATTGGGGTAAGTGTGAGGAGTACTGTTTCCCAACTGGTTTCACCCTGCTTAAGTAGAACCATCAAGTGGCTCAACAGGGCTCCAAGAATCTATGGGGAGGGATCCCACCCTAAGGGGCTTAAGCCCCTGTCCCTAATGAGTCTGTAGCCCCCAGAATGGAGCACAAAGATTTCTTCTGTGGTTCTGTGAAAGATACTGTATGTAACTTTGGACAGAGACGTCTGTCTAATGTTTACTGAATCTCACAAAAGATGTTCTGTGGGCTCAAACTAGGTCTCCTTCTGCATGAGATGTCATCTTAAGGACTCAAGTCCTACTTGTCCCTCTATATACAGGCTCCAAGACAAACATACAGATTCCACCGATCTCACCACTAGGCCACATCCTTAGTCAGTGGGAAAGGTTGGATCCTGCCAATTTTAAAAGATAATAGCTCACTTACTATTGCAATATGGTTTAGGTTCATACTGAAGTAAGAACTGGTGAGCTACGGACATGGGATGACAATCTAAATTATGAGATTATTTATCATTTTTGCTAAAAACATAAAGGTGGAATAAAATCCCTTATGCTTAGCCTTTTATCTCAGGAAAAGTCCAAAAACTATGATATTTAGATGGCTTGAAAGGTAGAGTAAGTATCTTTGATGATCCTGTCCATGGATCTCCACCTTTCTCTAAGGGAAATATTGGTCTCTCCAGTGTTGAGGTCTCTTTGACCTTCTTATAATCCTCAGGCCAGTAAATCAGTCCCATCCACTCTAAGTGACTCACTAGAGCCTACTGCTCCAGAAGAATCCAACATTTCTCATTTTCCTCATCATGCTTCTCAGCCTTAAATTTTAAAACCTGAAGGATTTACATACTTACGTGGTGCTTCTTACTCTTCTAATTCCCAACTCATCCTGCCTCTGAAAGAGTTCCTAGGAGCAGGAGGGACAAGTGACTCCTTCCAGCTAGCTGGGAGATAAATGGAGTCTGTATAGGGTTTGAGAAGGGGACTACAATCCTAAGAAATCTAGAGTGGAACATTTATGACTGAGGGTCAAAGGATGGTAAGTACAGTTGTGCAGGTAATTACTGGATTACTCAGCTGGGGAGACTGGGTATTCCATTCTTAATTTTCTTTACAGCAATATGTTTTATTTGTAAAGGAGAGCATATCTCTTTCTTGTTGCTTTCTGAGAAAGTTGTTGTTTTCTGTGAAGGTCTCATTCAGGCCAGGCAGGACAGTAGGCTTCCTCACAGGAAATCTGAGATATCTCGGGTAAGGCCATCTGACTATTTATTGACATACAGGCAGCTAATTTTTTTTTTTTAACTTCCTTCTTTGGAAAACCCTCTAGATCAATCTACAGTCATGCTTGAGGTCAAGGAAAGCCTCAGTCAGAGGTTCTTTATTCCTCATGTGTCACTTTGAAGGCCAAAGGTCTAATAACAACTTGCAACTGTCCTACAGTGTCCTATTCATTTACTAGGCAGAGATTTCTAGCAAAATTGGGGATGAATCTCAAATTCCAGCAAAGATCAAAAGGGATTTTATCTGTTGGGGCTCAACCAGGTCTTGATGACCAACCTAATCAACAGTTGGATCTTGCAACATAGTATCATGTGCAAAGGCAAATTCAGCTATGCCAATAGTTACAAAACTAAGAGACTACAGCTGATTTCCTAAAAGCAGTATCTAATTAAAAAGAGGCATGTGAAGTTCTCTAACCTCTCAGTTTTCTCAAATGTGGCTAGCGCTGCAGCTTTGTCAGTCCCCTCGCAATGCTCATTCTCCCCACAGCAAAGCCCTCAGAAAAATATACAATAGTACAAGACCTCTGCCTCACTCATTAGACTGTCATCCCAGTCCACCCTCTGGGACCAGATCCATATACAATTCTCTCCCAAATTCCAGAAGACACTAATTGGTTCTCCATCTTAGAACTTAAAAGATGTGTTCTTTTCCACTTCCCAACATTTAGATTCCCAGTTTCTATTTGCCTTTGATTGGGAAAATACTATTTCAAGAGAAGAGCGACAGCATACTTGGACAGTTTTCCTACATTTTTTGCTTGGGTATTAGAGAAAGACTTAAGCAACATAGAGCTTAAAGGAACAATACAGCCAGAGATGTACCTCAGTGGTTCCAGCGCCTGCCTTGCAAGCACAAGGTCCTACGTTCGATCCCTGTACTATAGTAAATATAAATAAATTAAATGGGGAACAATCCTATGGTATATAGATGATTTTCTAGTTTGAAGCCTTACTCAAGTTATCCAACCATAATACTATACAAACCCTCAACTTTCTAGCTAAGTAGGGATATAAAGTCCCAAAGGAAAAGGCCCAGATATCCCTCCAAAAGATTCAGTATCTGAAGTATATTATCACAGGTGGATGTCGAAGGAATGTATCCAGACCATCTTGGATATTAGGTCTTCTGCCATCAAACAACAGCATACCTGGGGATGACTGGTTTCTGTTAGATCTAAATAATTCTGGACTAATGGTAAAGCCTTTATATGAGGCTATCAAAGGCTCTGAGTTTGTTATGCTAGAATGGACAAATATGAATGATGATACCTTTAGACAAAAAAAAAAAAAAAAAGCATATCCTTAGGCTTTAGCACTGGGAATACCTAACTTCAGAACGCTCTTCTTCCCCTCCATCTTGGAAAAGACAGGAATTATTTTGGATCTTTGGGCTCAAGGGATAGGAAAAAACTCCACCCAGTGGCATATATTTAAAAAAAAAAATTGGATAAGGTGGCTGTGGATGGCCTCCAATCTTGACAGCAGTGGCAGCTACAGTTCTACTGACAGAATGCTGCAAAACTAAATTTAGGGCTATGACCAGCAAGTCTTAACTCCTCATCAGGTCAGATCTATTCTCAAGACAGACAGCTTGGAGGAGATAGCTTGTGGCCAACAAGGAATAGCTTACCAAGAATCAGACCATGTTCTTAAGACATATCTGAGCTTATTATGGAAATGTGTACAACTTCAATCTTGCCTTGTTGATGGTTATGGGCCCATGAATTAGCTACTAGAAGTGATCTCCCAGACTTATGCAAGCAGGCAAGATGTCAGTGACCAGCCCTTCCACGACTCTAAGGAGATGTGGTTCACTGATGGTAGTAGCTTTGTTCAAGAAAAATGTCAAAAGGAAGCTTATGCAGTTTTCAGTTAACAGCAGGTCGCTGAAGCAAAACATCTTCCCACAGAGACCTCTGCAACTCAAGAGGCACAACTAATAGGGTATTGTTACTAAGAAATAGTAGAAAGCTTTTAAAACCCCATGAATATATATTCCAAATATGTCTTTCTGGTGTTACACGTCCATATAGCAATCTGGAAAGAAAGCTTGTTTACTAATACGCAGTCATCTATAAAGCACAAGTAAGAAATTCTACACCAGTCTACAGCAGTCTATTTTCCCAAGCAGGTTACAATTACACATTGTAAGGGACACCAAAGAGACATGTTTAAACTCTCCTTGATCAATCAAAAGGCTGATAGGGAGGCAAAAGAGAAAAGCCCCTCAAGGCTTTAGCCTTATAACAAACTCCAGAGGAACCATTAAAATCAGAAAGATAAATGGGCCTTTAGGATAAGGGGGACTAAAAAAGGATTCTGATGGTTTTTAGAAAACAAAGTGATCCTTCCTCAAGGGACACAGTGAAGGCTATAAAAACCCTTAATCAGGGGCCAGGATATGTAGCTCAATGGACCTTTACCCTTCCAGGGCCCCCCCCACCTTTAAAAAATATGAAACTTTGCCATTTGTGCTTGTTTCATTTAATTCTTTGTCCAGAAAAAAAGGACCTACAAATCACTTAAAGAAAACTTCAGTAGTCCAAAGTCCATAAAAAGACCCAGTTTCAGAATAAAAACTAAAAAGAACTAGGAATGTAGTTTAGTAGTGGAGCACCCCTGGGTTTGATCCCCCCCTGGAGGGCTACAGAGAATATATCAAGCTATGAACTTTCTGTCCCACAAGAATTAAAAAATAACAAAAAATCAAAACATCATTAAATTAATCTTCCTCTCCCTCCCTTTCTCCCAGGAGATCAAATCAAGTGCTACACTTTGCACACACTAGGCAAACACTCTGCCATTGAGCTGCATTCCCAAGCCTTTTTGTGAGATGAGGTCTCACCAAATTGCTCAAGCTGATTCTGAACTGCAGTCCTCCTGCCTCAAGCCCAGTATCTGGCTGAGTATCTGTTGCTTCTTTTCTTTCTCCTTACTCCTGTTCCATCCAAATGAGTTTTGCCTTTTAACATTTCTCTGATGTTTCCCTCCCTACTCACAAACCCCATTTGATTACAAGAATGTCCAGAACAGGCTGTAATCCTCAGGGTATGTTCAGCTGTTTTCTTATCGTATTCATAAGAGACAATCTAGAAAAGCTTTTAGATCCTTCCAAGACATTGTGACCTGAATCTGATATGGACATGGCAATCAGTTTCATTTTCTTTTTTGGCATCTTCTTCAGAATCTTAGTTCCCTGCAGTGGAGTTTAAAATGCTAGAGTTTGAGTGTGGCTAATTGTATTTGAATTAAAATGATGTAATAAATATTGGGTATGATTGTGAAAAGTGAAATATCCTCTTATTTTGCTTGCCAATTAAGTTGCAGTTTGGCAATTGAAGAAAATGTATCCTCTCTGCACTGTGCCCACCATATGCTTTTTAGAACATGCTTGGGGGGTAGGAAACAAAACCCAGTTTGTTAAATAAGCAAAATCTGACTATCCCCATCTCACCCAGCACAGCGTGTTGGAGCAGGTTAAACCCTGTCTAAGTTCATGATGAATCAACAAATCAGTTATTCTCTGATAGCAGAGATTTTAGTTTTCACCATGAGATAATAAGCATGAGTTATTTAGTGGTTACTGTTTTCCAAGTTAAGATGATGTAACAGCTTGGTAAAATTATCTAAAGTTGACTGAGCTTAGAGAAATCTGAGTGGGACACATGATAAGGGATCAAAAGTGAGAGGCTCAACAATTCAGTTATTCTCTGATACCAGAGATTTTACTTTTCACCAACAGATAATAAGCACGAGTTATTTAGTGGTTACTGTTTTCCAAGTTAAGATGATGTAACAGCTTGGTAAAATTATCCAAAGTTGACTGAGCATAGAGAAATCTGAGTGGGACTCTAAAGGCAGGCAAAAAACGGAGATGATAAGGGGTCAAAGTGAGAGGCTCAAGACATGTTTTGTTTTGTTTTTCCATAAACACCTACAAAGAAAAATAGATCCTAAGAGTAAAACTTCCTGGATAAAAATTAAGTTCCTTTAGCACCAAAGATGGTTTCCCTTCCTATTCTTATTAGAAGCACTCATCTTTCTCAACATGCAAATAAAATAGTTGAGTAATCAAAATACAAACTAAACAACATGCAGGTAAAATAGAGAACACCTATTTTAAAGGCCCCTCTGCAGAAGCAGGGACATAGCCTGTTTGCTGGTAGAGCCTAGCATGCACGTGAGGTCCTGGGTTTAATCTGTAACACTTCAAAAACAAACCTACTGGCAACATACTGTGTTTGTAAGAGCCTCAGTCTTCTTCATCCCCTTTGCAGACATCATGTCATTAAGTTTTTGCAGCCACCAGTCTCTTAAAACAGAGTGGATTAGAGCAAAAGCTTCTACCTCAGGTCCGTGTGCTCTTGGATGATAGTCTTTTTCTACAGAATCTCTTTAGCAGAGACTGCATCTTCTCTGAATTACCACCAGCTGTTTACAACTGGAATTCTGTACCAGTCACTCCATGGTACACTGTTTGGATTTACTCTTCCTGTGTCAGAATCTAAAAATCGCTTCCTGTAGGGTTTCCAGTTATTCAATAAAAACTACAATGTTGAATTTTTACATTGTCTACTAAAATTTTTTATTATAAGGTAAAATTTATCATATTGCTACATCCCACCCCATTTTTTTTTTAAAGACAAGGTCTTGTTAAATTATCCATGCTGGACTTGAATTTATGATCCTCCTGCTTAAATCTCTAGCATGTTGGCTACATGAACAGCTATACTTTCTTTTTTTTCCTTCATTATCCTGCCCATCCCTCACCAGCATTGGGAATTGAACCCAGGGCCTTTGTATTCAGATGTGCATCCTCAACTCTTTTTTTTTTTTTTTACTGAACTACCTCTTCAGTCCTTTTTTTTCAATTTTAATTTTTTTTTTTTTTTTAGGTTTTTTTGAGACAGGGTCTTGTTTTGTAGTTCAGGCTGGCCCTGAGCTCAGCTTCAAACCCACAACACAGCAATCCTCCTGTCTTTGCCTCCTGAGTGCTGGGATTACAGGCACGAGCCACCATGCCCAGCACTGTGGTATGTGGCACTGATTGCTGCTGGGCATGAGTAATCACATCCAGTATTGTGTGATTACCAAGGATCCAACCCAGGTCCTTGCGCTTGCAAGACAGGCGCTGGAACCACTGAGCTAAATCCCTGGCCCTTTTCAATTTTAATTTTGAGACAGCCTAAATGTCTAGGCTATGCTAGAACTTATGGTCCTTCTTTTATGTTGACTGCTTTACTAGCTGTTTACAACTGGAATTCTGTACCAGTCATTCCATGGCTAGCAATGGAAGTCTATAACACATCTTTAAATTTAAAGCAAATAAGGAATAGGAGAGGTGATCCTTCTAGAACTGTTCAGGAGAAAAATAAGCATTTCCCTTCTCTTCATCCTGGAGTGTGCATAAAGGTGCCTATGTAAGAAAGAGCTAAGATTAATTCAGAGCACCTGCCTGTCATTCAGTGATCCTACGTGATATATTCTCATTTCTGTCCAGTTTTGAAGTCTAAGCAGGTTTTTATTGTCCCTCAGCTGCCCTCCAGCTGCTCTGGAGAATGTCAACTTCTCTTTGAGATCTCTGCAGTTTACACATCCTCTACTGTGGAAAAAAGCACACCAAGTATCCCCACAAAAGCTGTCAAATGTTATAAAGTCATACGTGAATTAGTTTTATTTATGTAGCTAAGGATAGTATCAGCTCACATCTCTCTCTTCAAGAGTTTAGTGTTCTACAAACTACAGTTACATAGCACTAGAGAAAAAACTTGTGCCTGGTAAGCATGAGAAAGCAACTAGCATTTAATACCTCTCTATACACCAAATACTACACATTTATTGTCATCCTAGAGCTGACCTGTGCTGGCTTACATGGGCTTTGTGGGAAGCAAGTGCTATATTATCAAGAATTTGGAAGTGAGTGCGATGGTGCCCACCTTTAATCCCAGCACTGGGGAGTCAGTGGCAGGCGGACTGCCCTGAGTTTGAGGCTAGCTTTCGCTACACAGTGAGTTCACGGCCAGCCTGAACTACAAAGTGAGATCCTGTCTCATAAAACCAAAATCAAACAAATAAAAAATAAGAGAGAATTTTGCCAGCCAGTTGTTAAACCACTGGTAACTGGAAATTGGCCAAGATACATTTTGTGTGTCTTTTATTCCTACAGTCCTATACTCTGAGGTCAGGAGACTTGATCTAAGTCCTTGCCATAATAATGATCATCTGTTACTATGTGACCATCCTCAATGGCCATTTTATCTATAAAGTTGAAAACACAGAACTATTTAATCTCCAAAGCCTTTTGAATGCAATAGCTTCTATTGCCTATTAATTCTACTTCTGTCAAAGTAGGGTAGAATGACTTAAGAACAAACCCCTATCAAGTGGCTACTAGAAGAAAGAAAAATGTTGTACTGCTGGAATCTTCCTGGAACAGAAACCTAAGACACATGAAATGTGCTGTGACTTAATTGTCCACCACTAAGAAGATGCAAAAAAAGAAAATGTGGACAGTAAGCTGATTTGCTGACAGCACAGTAATCTGCAACGGAAGTAGTTACCTTGTTTTTCTCAGCCTTGAAGAGTTCCTCATCACTATGTTGGGCCCGGAGGGATAAGTATGTCTTTGTATAATTGATGATCTTGTCCCTGAGGACAACTATGTAAGTTTTCAAATGAATCATTATCAAGGAAGAGAGAAGAAAATGAAGTACTTTAAATATAGAAAGAATAGGAATAATCCTATTTTAGAGAGCAGATACACTTCAAGCTTACAAATTTCAGAGGACTGGAGTTTATATAAGGGTTGTTTATGGGAAGGACTGCAGAGGTGTCTGCATGCACCAGGTACTAAGTGTCTTGGGCTTCAGAGGCTCAGTAAAATTTCTGGTAACAGGGCACCAATCATAAGGTGCCACTAGTATAACAAGCAGCCTTTGAATGGACTGGGAAGTGATTTCTGCAGCAACTACAGACTGATGACTACATTTTCATTAAGTTACAGGGAAAAAGTTCTGAAGAATGGCTTTCCCGACTTTGGTACCTGGCCCTCAGACTGTATTAATCTATCATGAAGAAATACGACACCCCTTTCATGCAAAATAATATAATTCATGATTTGCAACTATCACAAACAAGGAGATACCATGGTTCATGCAGCAGAGTGGAGAAAAATGCTATCTTAACAACCGGCATGATAATTCTTCTTATGGTTTCAGACCGTATCATCCAGAAAGTCGATGGAATCACATACGCTACATATTTAATGGATTGAGGAGATGGTAAAAATAACTAGGGAGGGCAGAACAAGGCAAGGAGAGCCTTCCAATGGTGATGAATTTCTGACAGCTCTGAAAGGGATCCAAAAGGGAAGAATCCCTAGGATGGGCTTCAGATTGCAGCCTGGTTCTGAAACAGACTGGTCAGGGGGTCGCTGAACAAAGTCTGGATGGGGTTCTCTTGTGGAGAAGTCCCACACTAGGCAAAAAATTTTGGTCCATTGCAGTGGACTTGCCACATTACTTCAAGCCTTCACTAAAATCTGATATAGGGTCAAATACCTTGTGGGAGTTTGTGTACGTGTAAATCAAGGAAAAATTTGTGTCTGAGTCAAGACACAAAATAGGGACTTTTTTATTTGGAAGAGACAATTCATTAAAGAAATCACTCCTTAGGAACAGGAGGGTCACTAGAGAGCATACTTCCTCAAGAATTAACAAAAACCGTCAGCCACTACAAACCACAGAGGTGTTACGGGGATGCAAAACAGCACTGAGAACAAAGCAATAGGAAGTTACATTGCTCTTCTGAATTCCCTTGGTTCAGGTCTTTTGTGTAATTTTCAATATAATCTTGCTATTATTATCTCATTCCTTTTTCAGTGTACCTCTGATACAGGAGTTAGGGTGTGGCAAAGCTGAACAGGGAAATGAGTGGCACCTTTCATTTACAAGATCCCTGGGTAAAACCAGGACCCCATATGTAGAACTACTCTCGAACTTCCAGAGTAGATGGCATAAAAGAAGACCTGACACAATAGGGGGCTATCATGAATTCCACTGATTTCCTGTGCAACATTTCTCAGATCCAGCATTTACTTTCTTTTTCCTTTGTTTGGCCTTAGATGGCTCTCCAGAGCTAGTTTCTACCATACTGATTCACCCTTCACTTTTCTTTCTCTTTTTTCCTTTTCTTTTTTCAGACAAAGGCTTGCTTTATAGTTCAGGCTGGCGCTGAACTATGTGGCCCAGGCTAGCTTTGAACTCAAGAAGAACCTCCTGCCTCTGCCTCCCAAGTGCTAGGATTACAGGCACAAGCCATCATACCCAGCTACTCCTCACTTTTTAAATCAACTTTTGACACCATTTTTGGCCTGTCTTGTCCAATTATGTTTGAGGCAAGAAGGACCTGGAACACTTATGAGGACCTGGCTCACTTACGGGGAGCCATTTCTAAAGGAACTACCTGATAACACCTCTGTAGTATATAAAGACTTCCACAGTTGATCATACTGAACCCTACTCACTAGACCAGTTAGGGAAGAAAGTGTGACCTTAAGTACGAGAAATTATTTTTCTGTGTTCTACAAACACATCATTTTTAGAAATCTAAGTGTCCTATTAACACTGCTTCCATAAAGAACCATGTGCCTCATCTGGAATGTCTTCTCTCACTTCAACTGCTTTGAAGTTTTCCGTGATTACCATTTACAGTAATAATCTATTTTTTCCTCCTTCTATTCTCACTTTTCCTTTTCCAAAATTCTTACACACTTACTACCTTAATAGATCTTTGCAATTACCTGTGGTCAGGGGTAGTGAGGATAGTGAGGCTTAAAGCAAACTGCAGAAAATCACTCAGCAAATATAGCCAGAACTTGAATGCAGATGTTTCTTGTGCCAAAGCTTCCTCCCTTACTCTACTTGTGCTTATTTAAGGGTCCTCCCCTTAAATTAAACATTCCATGACTCAATGACTGGCTGGGAACTACAAGTATGTTTTAAGTAACAGTATCTTTTGAGATCCTCTAGAAGTGCACCTTATGACAAAGATTTAAGTAAAAATTGTTTACTTAAAAAAGTGAAGGAGGGGCCGGGGAGTTAGCCCAATGGTTCCGGCGCCTGTCTTGCAGGCGCAAGGGCCTGGGTTTGATTCCCCGGTAACCACATAACAATACTGGGTGTGGAGACCCACACCCAGAAGCAACCAGTACCACATACCACAGTGCCAGGCGTGGTGGCTCACGCCTGTAATCCCAGCACTCAGGAGGCAGAGGCAGGAGGATTGTGATGTGAGTTTGAGGCTGAGCTCGGGGCCAGCCTGAACCACAAAGCGAGACCCTGTCTCAAAAAACAAAAAACAAAAAAACCAAAACAAAACAAAACAAAAAAGTGAAGGAAATCCAGAATGGTGACATGAGTTACAGGAAGAGAAAGGGAACCAATGAAGTCTGGAATTAAGCCAGCCAGGACTGGGGGTGGCAAGAACTTAAATCTCTCTGGGGAAACCCTGAGAGTCTCTGTAGGTCACATAACTCAGCTGTCCAACCTGGGACACAAGGGAGTTGGGCTGTGCCTGAGTTCTAGTCACTCTGGTTAAAAGCTGTAATTCCATCAAACCTTCTCATGTACCATGAAAAAGCCTTCGGGGGAATAAATAAAAGTGCCAGAAGTAAAAGCGGCTGTGTTTACTTAAGTGCTAAGGGGAAGATTTGACTGCAGCACAGAAAGCACCTTATTGGAAGCATCAATGGAAGTTTATCCAGTTGTCATACTCATTTTTTTCTAAAAACAAAAAATCCAAAGTGTTACTAACTATAGCCTTACTTTTATTCATCATTTTTTTTTTTTTTTGAGACAGGCTGCACCAGGTGACTTTGAATTGACAGGTTATCTCCAAAGTAAGAGATAGGACAGTTTTAATTATGGAATTCCACGCACAAAATGTCCTCTGCAACTTCCCTGGCACCTTACTGAGAAAATTACCTAATAGTAATTCATGTTCTTATTTAAGTCTTCTTTGCTAGACAAGAGACCTACCTATGGAGCATATATAAACTCCTTACATTTGGCATACCATTCAAACACTAACGGTACTCCCATTTACTCTAGAATTGTTATTTAATCTTCAAGAATATCCCTAAGATCAACAGAAAGACATTTTCCTTATCTATCTTTAGCTGGTCATAAAACTGTGGCTCAGGGATTAATGTCTGAGATTTCAAAAGGCACCTTGCCTCCCTTCTACTGTCAATTTTACTAGTTTCTTCTCACACCTAAGGAACACACAGCTTCTTCTATCTCCCTCGTCTTTTAGCGTGAGACTGACTAAATGTCTTCTGAGAAACACTGTGAAGGATCTGAAAAACTAGTGCACCTTTAACAGCTACTATTAGGATTTCCTTTTGTTAAAATTTGTTTAATTAATATTCTTTGCTGATTTCAAATAGGCAGATCCTGGCTTCTCCAAGCCCCTCCCAATCCAAATGTGACCAAAATAAGGGTTTAAATAAAGTGCTAAAGACACAAGACTAATTCCTTATAAAAAATTCTACCTATACGAGCCTGTTTCTAATACTTAATAAAAAAGTCCCATCGTACTTATTTACATTCAAATTAACTATTAAATGCACTCAATGTATCTCAGAATTGAAAATGATTTTAATAGGTTATTTCAGGCCTTATATACACCTACCTTGCCTTTCTCTTGATTATGTGTATTTGTTTAAAGCACTAGACCTAAAATACTTTACACTGTTTCTCTTTTGCCTCTTTGTCCTGTTCATGAACTTGTTTATTTAGCTTAAAGGTCACTTAAAATTTCATTCCATATTCCCTAGAGTTTGCAACTGCTCAACTTTGTCTTTCACCCAGAAGCCTGCACTTTTAACTTCTTGTCAGTCATGGCTAGCAAATCGCACTAAACTCAATTAACACGTAGCATCATCATTTCACTTATTCCCCTCTCGTTTCTCCTCTGCAATCAAGTCATTTCCAAGCCTCTGTTCTAACACTGGCAAAACTGGAAGTAATTATGTTGCTCTATTTGTGGAAAATTCATGACTTTGTTCATGAAAAGAAATGTTTAAGACAATAGCATTAACATTACTACAGAAGTAGGCCCTTAGCAGACATGAATCCAAACTAGCTAAGCAGAATCCATCCACTGGGCAACTGTAACATTAATCACACCTTAGGTGAGGGCAGCTATGGCTATGGCTGCCTGTAGTACAAGATGGCATTTTACAGCCTTAAATAAAGCCAGTAGACTCTTAATTTAGACAAAATTTAATCCAATCTTGTTTTCTAGATCAGCTGAATAGAATCATAAATGCAAGCTAAAGCAGATGAAAATAAATTCACAGTAGTGATTAGTGTCCACTACTGAGAAAAGACAAGCCAGGAAACTCAAAATCAACTGTAAGACACTAACAAGCAAAGCAGTCCAAGTCTCATTAACATAAGAGCATACTGAACGAATAGTGCTCCAGTTTAAAGCAAGAGAAAAATATTAGAAGAACTAACAGCAAAACTTTCTGAATTTACTGATAAACAACAATCTACACATCCAGGAAATTCACAAAACTCCAAACATAAATACAAAGAGACTCTAAGACACACAAATATAGTATAAATCCTGAACATCAAAGATGAGAAATCCTGAAATCTGCAAGAGAAATCCAGTGCATCACCTACAAGAGAACCTCAGGATTAACATCTTGCTCCTCATCAGAAACAACTGAGACAGAAAGCAGCAGGAGAACAAAGTGCTAAAAACAAAAGTATCTGGCAACCTCAAGATTCCTATACCCAGCAAAGACAACATTTCAAAATGCAGGAAGAAGGATTTCTCACAAAAACAAAAACTAACAGAATTTGTTGCTAGCAGACTCATGCCACAAGAAACACTAAATAAAACTCAACTCCGAAAATGACCCCACAAAGCATAGCAGTACAAAAACAGGAGCAAAGAACACGGATAAGGGTAATTTTGTAACTACAAGTGCTCTCTTACTGGACAGCAATTGCAAAAATTACATGTATACTGTCAGGATTATTATAACATGTAAATATGTATTTCCCAATAATAGCACAAATAAGGCAAAGACAAGCTGAAATGGAGTAGGGAAATGACTACAGATGATAAATTAATAATTATAGTAATGCTTTCTTTTGTTTGTAACATTAATAAGCATTGTCTAGAAAACAGATCTGGTGTGCAATTAAATTTCAGATGTTATTAGATACATTACTACATTCTTTACATAAGGCAAAATACAGAGTTCATTATCAACCAAATATAATTAATATTCTTTTGATTACTTTTATTTACTAGTCTGACAGCCAGGCTAAAAAGACATTTGAAAGTTACCTCTTTCTATCCTGGGGTCTTTTTTCTGGAGGTCAAATGCTAGCTTTTGATAATGGAAACCAGGAGACAGTAAGGATCTATTTTTTCTTTAATATTAGACTTCCACAGAAACAAAACAAGTACCTCTTTACAAAAAGTTAAACACTCATATATAATCCTATTACCTCAATGTGGCATTTTTTTCATTAAATTTATTCTCCTTCAGGTCTTATTCCATAGTCATTCACCTTTTCGTAGATAAAATCTTTTATCACTGTCATTTTATTTAGTTTAATTATTCTTGATATACCATCATATATAGTCATAGATATATAAACTATTCTGTATGTCTCTCTCACCTTCTGATTCTATTTATAGTGCTGAACCCAGCATGGAGTCTATCCTTTCAGATTCAAAAGGTTTAAAAATTAGCAAATTTTCACATTATGGAAATAGTATGGATGACCTCTGACCTCCTCAAAGTTATTATGTGTTTAAATACAAGTTTCATCAGGTTAAGATTCATAATGCAGAATGCTAGTCATTCTGAGTCACAGTTTAATTTACCATACTCAGTAGGTAATATGGAAAGAAAAGCAGGTCTAGAAATTTTGATTCTGATTCTCTGGTATCCATAAATCTACCTGCTACCCAACCTGTTTCAATTCAATATACAGCCTAATGCAGTTATTTGTAGGGAAAAAATCAATTTGAATTAATCAAATAGTATAATAGATGTAAAATGCATTTCATCATCATATAAATATGATTTAAAACAGCACTCCCATTTTCTAATATTAATATCTTATTCTTAAAAGTACACTATTGCAACTCTGTTCTCGAAGTATTCTTATTAAGTGCATGGCCTAGGAGAGGAAATAAAGGGGGAATAAAACCATGTCAAGACCAGATAACTTCATATGAGGAACCAGTTTAACAACTTTAAACACAACACATTTGTAAAGAGCCTGTTCTTTACTTTGTTTTGTTTTTAAGCTCTTCCATCAAGTGGGTCAGCTACAGGTGAGAGGTATTTGTTTACTACCTTAGTAGCAGTCATTCTATTCAGTCAAAGGCACAATCTATTTAGAAATGAGATAAAAACATTCTCTCTTTCCAAACTGTAAATTACAACTGCAAACAATTTTTAGTACCACATGTTTAAGCTGTCATTTTCTGTATTGACTGGATATTTGGAGTGTACATGTTATGAGAATGTAACAAGCTATCACTGTGTTTAATTATATCATTATAGTGTTTATTTTTAAACCAAAGTAACAAACTGAAAGCCAATCAGTAATGATGACTTTTTTTTTGCAGTACTAAGGATCAAACTCAGAATCTTATGTTTGCCATGCAGGAACAGTGCAACTGAGATGCATCCCCAGTCAGTAAGGACAACTTTGATACATTTTTCAATGATTATTCTCAGTGGCTAAGAATCTGTAACTAGGCTGCTGAAATACTGTCGTATTATCTGACCATGGTTATCATCACGAGATACTAACACAGCTAAAAAGCTGTTAACTCCACCTTGTAAAATAAGTTTGCATTACTTTAAACAGCGAAATCATTCATTTGAGAAATACGAAAAGGCATAACCTATCAATTTAGTATTCAAGGAACAACCAGCTGATTAGGACAAATTTAGGTGGCATTAAAAAAATAAATCATAACTAACATGGGAGACAAAACAAATTTATGCTGTATTATAGCTCAAAAAACATCACTGTCATATTACTCCAGATAAATTTGGAAAAGAGAAGATAACGGGATACAGCACCCTCCGTTGACATTAATATTGTAGACCTTGAGAAAGTCCCTTCTTTTGGGTTTGTTTCTGCTCCTGTAAAACAAAGGAATTAGGCTGTATTATCTCTAAATGTCCCAAGACTTACATGTTTACCTGGCTTTCCATAAGATTTGTTTATGAAAAGTTAAGTTTTTGTCATTTAGCCTAAATGCACCAAGAATATTGCTCTGTACATGACAATAGATGCCTATTTACAATTTCTGCAGTCTCTTTACAATTTCCATTTATCAAGCTCTTAAAAAATATATTTACAGAAATCATATTTATAAGGAAAAAATTAACCATATTTTTGGAGTAAAATTCTACTATGATTTAGTTAGGTAAGATAAAGAATTGGTAAATTTGCTTAACTTACATATTTAGTGAAGTGTAAGGATAATAAACCAACTAATGAGATTTCTACCTATAACTTTGCTTTTTCAAATCTGTAGGACATGATAGTAATGAGGTAAAATGTCGATCATTTTCTAAAAGTGAGTGTCACAACTCAAACTGCAGAACACTGATTGGTACATACAAGCCTAAATGTTAAAACAGGCTAACTGAGGCTATTCTAGTCACGGTTACAAATGGATATAGACATATGAATAGGGAGCATTTTCCCAAAGCCACAGAGCTAATCAGCGTCAGCTGAGAAGAAAGAACCTCCAAATGCCTGCCGATTCAACTGCATATGACAATCTTCTAGAAACCATACAGCAAGTGATGCTCTGAGGAGCAAGTGCAAGATATTAGAATGAATATACATCTAGTTCAATATTGTATTTAAAAATCTGGAATTTCTAGGCCAGGGATTTAGCTCAGTGGTTCCAGTGTTTGCCTGGCAAAGTGCAAGGTCCCAAGTTCGATCCCTGGTAACCAAATACCACAGTGCCCAACTATCAGTACCACTCACCACAATGCTGGATGTGGTAGCTCACCTCTAATCCTAGCACACAGGAGGCAGGAACTCATTGATATGAGTTCAAGGCTGAGCTCAGGGCCAGCCTGAACTACAAAACAAGACCCTGTTCAAAAAAAAAAAAAAAAAAAATCTGGAATTTCTACAGACTGTAGAGATGTCATTTAGCTTCTGCTAGTGCCAAGTGGTTAATGGTAATGGGGACTGAGCTTGGGGCCTTATACGTGCTAGGGTAATGCTTTACTGAAGGCTAAATCCTCAGTCCTTTTTAAAGTTTGAGATAGGTCCTATTAAGTTTGCCTATAATGAACTTTTAATGTGCGGATCTTCCTGTCTCAGCCTCCTCAGTAGGCAAAATTACAGGTGTATGGCACAACATGTGGCTAATTTCTTATAGCCACAGTTTTTTCTTACTTTATATTCTAACTTGTCACCTGTAACTTTTACTTAGTTCTGCTCTAAGAGTGCAAAGAGGGAAAGAGCAATTTATGCATTTCTTTCAAATATTTGAAGATAGCTAACTGCCTTAGTTAACATCTATCAATTTGTCTTTAAGTTTCATTTTATGGGACTTTCCATTACCAACACTTCAGTATTTAATTTGTGCCTACCCTTTCACTGAAGATTGAAATTAACAATGAAATAAAATGTCTTAATACCTTTCCTGAATGTATTTTTCACAACCTAAAATTATATGTTTTTAAACAATTTCTAGCAAGCTAAAATCTTCATTTTTTTCCATCTCAACAAATACATCTTC
The DNA here is from genome assembly GCA_004026965.1 of Petromus typicus. Lineage (NCBI taxonomy): Eukaryota > Metazoa > Chordata > Mammalia > Rodentia > Petromuridae > Petromus > Petromus typicus. The sequence continues at coordinate 16,297 of PVIR01000671.1, read as the reverse complement.
ATATTTGTAAACTTTTTTTCTTGTCTCTAGGACAAACAGGAGAGTCCAAAATGCCATGTAAGACTGTCTCCCTAATTAGTCTGCACCACTTTTGTCCCTATGCCACTCTTTCTCTTCGAGTTTTGGCTAGTCTTTTTACATTTCAAGTATACCTTTCCTGCTTACAGGCTTTCACATACTGTTCCTCTCACCCAGGTACACTTTGGTGGGACATTCACACCAATTAGTATCCTTCAAAATTAAGTTCAAATACCACTTCTGTCTGCATTCCGCTTTGTCATACTCCCTGTCAAATGTACCTTTTATCTGTTGCAGTATCTTGAAAGTCTCCTTTACCCCTTACTGAAGTGGTATTTGTGCAGCAAAGAACCTGTCTTCCTTCAGTTACCCTGTGACATCTAAAAGGGCATGATCAATATTTACCTCTACCCAGCTAGGGTTTTATACAATATAGGCGTTTAATAACTACTTATTGAATGAAAAAACAGTAACTTAGTCTGATCAATATTGATATTTTCACTGATGATAAAACAGTTAAACCCTGAGCTGTATTTTATACCATCCACTAGCAGTATAGGTTCCAAGACAATCTTGAGAAAGAAAAATATTTCCATATAAGTGATGATACAATTTAGAAATCTCTGAATAGAGCTATACTTATATCTGACAAAAGACAGAATGAGACAAAAGCTATAGGATGAGACATGTATCGTTACTAAAAATGATTAAGAGGTAAATTCAACAGGGAAATAGCAAGGAATATAAATTCACTTGGACCTAATATTTTAGCACCAAGTTTTACAAAACAGACTGTATTTGGCCTAAAAAGAAAGGTTCCAACACAGTAACAATAGAGGACTTTAACATGCTACTTTTACCATGAACACACATTCAAACCCCAAACAGAACACATCAAAGCTAAATTATACATCAAATTAACAGAAAATTTCATCTAACAGCTGCAAAATGCACATTATTTTGATGAGGACACAGAACTTTCTTTAGAATAAACAGTATTATTATTGTCTTTAATAATATTATTATTATCTTTAATAAAAATTAAAGAACTAAAAATTGAAATCTTATTTTCTGATCACAATGGAAGAAATCAGAAATCAACAAGAGGAGCTTCATAAATTATACAACTGTGTAGAGACTGAACAATGTACTTTTAATAATGAGATGTCAAATTAAGAAATTTTATAAATTCTTTTTTTTTTTTTTGAGATAGGATCTCACTTTGTAGTTCAAGCTGGCCCTGAGCTCAGCCTCAGACAATCCTCCTGCCTCTGCCTCCCGAGTGCTGGGCTAACAGGCACTGTGGTATGTGGCACTGATTGCTGGTGGGCGTGAGTCTCCACACCCAGTATTGTATGTGGTTACCGGGATCCAACCCCGGCCCTTGTGCTTGGTGAGACAGGCGCCCGAACCACTGAGCTAAATCCCCGGCCCTATTAATTCTTGAAGATGGAAACATAAGGTGCCAAAATTTATGACAGCAAAACGAGTCCTAAAGGGAGTTTATAGCAGCCAATATCTACATTAAAAAGTAATTTCAAACAACTAATAAAATCAGCAAGACAAAACCAGTGGTGGAAGGGAAAAATTAACAAAGATTAGCATAGAAAGTAAAATAATAATTCTAAAAAGCCAAACAATATATTGGTCAACAGAAGAGCTGGTGTTTTGAACAAATAAACAAAATTTACAAATCTTTAACAAAACTTTAAACAATAAAAAAGAAATAAAATCAAAGATGAAAAAAGAAAAGTTAAAACCAATACCACAGAAATACAAAGGACTGTTGGTGACTACCAAGAAAAACTATATGATAACAAAATTAAGAACTTAAATGAAATAAACAAATTTCTGGACATATGTGACGTACAAACATAGAACCATGAGAACATAAAAAACCTGAATACCTCAATTAAAAAATAGTGCAACAATATGTAATATAAAATGCTCCAACAAAGAAAGCTCAAAACTAGATAATTTCACTGCCCAACTTAATCAAACTTTTATAGGAATAACAAAAGTACTTCTCAACCTATTCCAAACAATTCAAAATACAAAAAAGCCTTTCAAAAGTCATCCTGTGAGGCCTCTATTACTATTACTAAAAATATTAGAAAGACAAAACAAAAACATAACATTGAACATCAATATGCCTGATGAGCACAGATGCAAACATTCTCAAGAAAATACTAGCGAAGGCCTGGGATTTGGCTCAAGTGGTATCACAGTCACCTTGGAATCACAAAGGGAGTTTGATCCCCAGTACCACCAAAAAAAAAAAAAAGAGACAAAATACCAGAATTTAACAGGACACACACACACACACACACACACACACACACACACTCACTCACACATTCACCATTATTAAATTAGTTACATCCTGGGGCTGGGGAGTTAGCTCAGTGGTTCTGGCGCCTGTCTTGCAAGTGCAAGGACCCAGGTTCAATCCCCGGTAACCACATACAATACTGGGCATGGAGACACACGCCCAGCAGCAACCAGTACCACATACCACCATGCCTGGTGTGGTGGCTCACGCCTGTAATCCCAGCACTCAGGAGACAGAGGCAGAAGGATTGCTGTGATATGAGTTTGAGGCTGAGTTCAGGGCCAGCCTGAACTACAAAGTGAGACTCTGTCTCAAAAAATAAATAAATAAATAAATAAATAAATAAATAAATAAATTACATCCCAAGGTTCAATTTAACCAAAAAATGTAATATATCATATCAACAAGGAGAAAAACTTTTAATTCCAATAGATGAAGAAAAAGCATTTAATAAAATTCAATTTCTTCAAGTCCTAAACAAATTAGGTTCAGTATAAAAGTATGCAACCTCAATACTTAGGGAATATATAAGATAAACCTACAGCCAACATCATACTGAATGATGAAAGTATTTCTAAGATCAAGAATGAGATAAAGTTGTTCACCCTCATCACTTTTATTCAATATAGCACTAGAACTTTTAGGCAGAGCAGGTAGAGAAATAAAATGCATACAAACAGGGAATGCAAACTATCCTTATTTGCAGAGTATACAAGTAGAAAAAGCTACACATTTTATCAAACAAGACTATTAAAAGATAAATACAGTAGAAGATTTTAAAAAATCAACATACAAGTATCAGTAGCTTTTCTATGCACCAATAATGAATTTGTTGGTAAAAAAAAATCAGGAAAGTAATTCCATTCATAATAGCTGACCCCATATGTCCCCCAAACCAAAATATCCCAAAACTACAAATACTTAACCAAGGAAGTGAGTAACCTTTGAAATGAAAAATAGAAAACACTGAAAGAAAATGAAGAGGACACAAAAAATGCAGACTTTCAATACAGACTGAGTTCATACTACCAAAACAATCTACACAGTCAGGAGAATCCCCATCAAAATACTGACATAGTTCACTAAACTGGAGCAACTCGGTAAAAGAAATAAAAGGTATACAAATAGGAAGTCAAACTACCCTTATTCTCAGAATATGCATGTATATACGGACACAGGACCTTAGAGAGTCAAAGCAATTATGAACAAATTAATAAAGCTGAGCTCACCATACTAATTATGAGACACATTAGAGACACAGTAACCAAAAGTAGTATGATACAGGTGTAAAAATGCAAACACTGACCAAGAGAATTGAATAGACATCCTAGAAATAAATATACTCATCTACAGTCAAATTTTTCTGGACACAGATACCAAAGAGATATAGTACATTGGAGAAAGGTGAGTCTTACTTTATCATTCCTTCTTATCCTGTACAAAATTCAACCTGACGTGGATCAAAGATCTAAATGTACAAACTGACTAACTAGAAGAAAACATAGAAGAAATATTTCAAGACACTTGTATAGGCAATGATTTTCTGGAAAAAAAAAAAAAGCAAAAAGCATAGGAAATAAGCAAAAACTGATTAATGGGATTACATCAAGTTAAACTGTACAGCAGAGGAAATAATTAACAGAAACAACTACTGATACCAGAGAAAACAATTTGCTAAGTGTTTATCTAACCGAGACTTAATATCCACAAAATATAAGTTCAAAAAAATAATTTCACCAGAAAAACCAAGGGGTCCAATTAAGCACAGTAAATAATCTGAATAGATACTTCTCAAAAGAAATACAACTTTGTGTGCATGGTGGCACATCCTGGGCAAGTAGCTCAGTGGCAGACAGTGACAGTATGTGTGAGACCCTGGGGTTCAATCTGCAGAGAAGAAAAAGAAACAACAAATACAAATGGACCAAAAACATAGTATATGAAAATATGCTTCATATCACTAGCTACTAGGGAAATGCAAATCAAAATTACAATAAGATATCTTCCTCTAGTTAAGATGGCTAAAAAACACTGTATATAACAAAAGCTGATGAGAATGTGAAGGAACTCTTATATACTATTGGTGGAAATATACATTAATCCAGCCTCTATGTAGAACACTAGTGCAGATTACTCAATAAAACTAAAAATAGATCTATCACAGGACCCAGCTATTCTATTTCTGGGTTTTAGCCAAAGGAAGTGAAATCAACATACCGAAGAGATGCTGATGCTTACTGCAGCACTATTCATAATACCTAAGCTAAGGGAATCAAGACACACCCACCAACAAATGATTAAAATTAATTTTACATAGACAATGAAGTACTATTCAGCTACAAAGAATGAAATCCTGTCACCTGTACAAAAATGGATGGAACAAGAGGATGGTATGTTAAATAAAATAAGCCACCAGGACCAAATGATTCTTCACATTTGTAGATGCTGAGAAAGTTAATCAGAAAGCTAAAAAGTGGTTGGGAAGAATATAGGACGCACACGCGCATGTGTGTGTAACTGAATGCATGCTATGTGCATACAGAAATATTGAACTGAGTCTCACTAACATAAATAAATAACATGTATCTATGAAAAGTTTATATAACTTTATAACTCTGTCCTATAAAGGTAACTGCTTATTTCTTCACTTATTCTAGCATGAGGGTGAAGAGCATGGAAGAAGGCAACAAGCACAGATGAGTGGTGTATTTCTTGTTTTACTGTTAATTTGACACATCTGAACCGAAGCATTCACAATACTTGATATACTTTGAAGAGAATCATATACTATAGTCTTAAGACATAACCACAGAACAAGCAGAACAATTAAAGCTACATAAGGCCTTAAAAGATATCCACAGTGTATATTATTTTAATATTCATTCATTTACAGATTAAAACTACATACCATTAAATTTCTTTCGCTTTCACTGTTTTAATCAGGCAGGATTCATTCAAGAAAAGGCAACTTAGTTTTGTGTGTGAACTTTATTTTTTTACTATATTGGTTAATATAAAACTTATGAGTGAAATGTTTTCTTATCTCCTAGGAGTAAACCCATTAAATTCTCAGACGGTAATAGCCAAAATGAAAAGGGACCTAACAGCCTAGTTGTGGTCATAAAGAACAACTAATGAACTTTCAGGTGTTTAAAGGACAAAATAGTAGTACAGCTCTGTAAGATTAGTAAAATTTAAAACAACATGGAATACAAAATCAGGCTCGAAAGTCCTGACTTTTTAAATAACTAAATGAAAATTTTAAGTAGTTGCCTTATAGTACCAAATTTATAAATCCAATCTAGTTCAAATCCAGTGCTATCATGACTTCTCATTTACAAAGTAACTGGTAAATTGACAGATGGCATAAAAATTAAAATTTCATTTCTTTTTCTTCTTTTTCTGGATAAATGTTTTATGACCAGAGAAAACAGAAAATTTGATGTATTTTACAGTAAAATAAACGTTTAAATTTCTATCCCTGTACAACAGGGTAGATCAATTCTAGTTAATTTGCATGTTTTCTTTTTCTTTCTTTACACTTATTCGATTATGAGTACTTGAACTGCTTTAGATGTATAGCTTTTGAAAGAGTATTAATTTGTATCCCAGATAAATCTTAGTATACTGAAAGATTTTAAAAATATTTATAAATTCGTTTCTGATGTGCAAAAGCATTTGGCAATACTTTTACAGCATTTGATTTTTATAGAATTAAAATTTCATACAGTACTCATTTTGATGTTTAAAAAAAAAAAATTCACAGAAAAATATAAATTACACAGCCTGACTGCATGATACTGTTATTTCCAGTTTCTAGTTCTGGTAATTAAAACCTTCATTAAGTCTGTTAACAAATCATTACCTGTACATTTAGAAGGCAACTGACATGATTTGCAAACAAAACCTTCAGGTTTTATGTTATTTACCAAAGAGTGCAGTTCAGCAAGAAAAGGAAACCCAGTATGCAAATTTGCAAATATACAGAACGTTTTACAAATTTACCAGTTCTTGTGACACAAACTGTTTCAACCTTTCAAGGTATTGTCCATAAAGTTCCACATCATTGTGTCCTGCTCCTTCAACCCACAGAGGCTCCACAGGTCTTTGGCAACGCTCAAACAATGCGAGGCCATGTGAAAAGTCAATGACTTCATCTTCAGTCCCATGAATTATTAATACTGGAGAGGTTATCTTAGAGATTTTGTCAATGCTGTAGAATAAAGAGAAGGGAGAAAACAAGGTAAGTTAACTGTTTAAAAAAATATGAATTTTCTTGTTCTATAACAGAAAATTTAAACATTAGAAACTGTACAAAATCAGCTCAGAAGAAATGAATGTCTTAGATTTTGAGTAGCATTTCAAAAGTTGGATTTTTGATTCTTCAGAATGTTGGCAGCCAGCCTTTGTGTTCTAAGGAAAAACCTCAGAAGTAACTTTCTTTGGAGGTTGTACCAGATCAGCTATTTAGCAGACAGCCAAAACTGTAAGACATCTAAAGAAAACACTTCAAATATAAGAAAGAGATAAAGACAAATAGATTTTTTTTTTTTTTTTTTGAGACAGAGTCTTACTGTTGTAGTTCAGGATGGCCCTATCTCATTATGTAGCCCAGGCCATCCTCAAACTCAGAGCAATCCCCCTGTCTCTGCCTCCAAGTGCTGGGATTACAGGCGTGAGCCACCACGTCCAGCTTTGTGGTGTATGGTTAGTGGGGACTGAATTCCAGACCTCACACTTGCCAGGCAGACGCCAGAACCACTGAGCTAAAACCTCAGTACAACAAAAAGAATTTTTATAAGCCAAGTTGGAGGACACAGACACTATGCAAAGAAACCTTACAAATAAGTCTTTATAAAAATCTTGAGATAAGACAGTAGAACTATATAAACAAGAATGAAATCATTATAAAAGAAGAAATAATCAATTAAACAATTCAAGGCTGTAGTTGATAAGAAAAATGCTTATGTATACTACCTCCTGTGAAAAAAGATGTTCAATAGTAGAGAAATGAAACTTTTAAAGAGTGTAAACTGCACAACTTTTTAAAATATTTTATGAGCAGCACTTCTCTTTCTTTGTATGTCCCAGATATGAATGAGAATTAGAACTATAAATTGTTAGGTGTCACCTACACCACCTTTCTGTATTGACTCTCACTCAGCTAAACAGAAATGGTTTAACAGATACTATTGTTTAAAATAAAAACTTCAATCAAAAAAACCCCACATTTTTACTTTTTAAAAAATAAAAACCCACAGTATGTAAAAGGTCCTTGTTTTGAAAGCATTGCAAAAATACAAAACAAAACAGAACAGAAAACAAAACCAACACTTTACCTCAAAACTTCCCAAAGTCTGTGGTAATGATAAGATCATATTCTCTTGTTTGACAGTTTTCTGGCCAATAATGACGAAACTTGTTTTTGAAATTACCTTTGCTGTTGCAAAGAACTAAGAACTAACATGGCATCTGACCTCTCATTCACAAACAAATCCTTTTGGTTGCTGCCAACCAATGAAAGGGAAGCCAGCATCTTTTTTATACCTTCTCCCTCTTTGAAAAAAATAGGTTATCATTTTTTTCCAACTACACTATGGAAGAAAAATTAAAAACAGATGAGAACTACCTCCTGTCTTGAGAAACACGAAGTAGCTGCCCTTTTTCACATCTATGTAACACTGTGTATTTGTAGGCTTTGTGGGAACAACATAGATATTCTGTGTTAACAATTTGTTTAATGACCAGTCTGAGAACCCATGTGCACTATTCAGATTTATGACCTATTTCTTTTTGGTACAGGTCTGTAAGTCTTGTTTATAAAGCCTCAATATCTATTTTCTGAACAGTACACCTTATTTACACAGTGTTAAAATTGTTCTGTAATGTATTACAATACTACATGTAAGTTATACAAATAAAAGCAAGTCATCAAGTTGGAATTTCCTTTGATGAGTTCTTTCTTGAAATAACCTTTGCTGTTCTAAAGAACCAATATTATAATGTAGATATTATATACAGTCCCTCATTTGGCAACCAAATTCAATGAATGACCTAGTCACAGATCCATAACTTGGTTATTAAATGACGAACATCTATAATCTATTCATATAAGACTCAATTATTTCAAAATTTACTTTTATTGTAAATTAAATATCAAGTATCATTCACTAACTTTTTTCTCTACCTACTACTTTCACTGTTAGCTATCTTAATCTATTAGCAGCTCGAGGGAGAAACTAGGATCTTATTAAAGTTTTTCTATTTATAGTATCTCATATCAAACTGTACAATCAGTTCTATCAATTTTACTTCACAATTTCATTCTCTTATGTGTAATATTAGTGACACTTGGTAGGGTACAATGTCCTTCATTTATGTGGACTACTACTGTTCAAATGTTTTGTCCTTTTTACTAGTCATCTGCCAATCTCTTCAAATTAATTTTGTTCAAAATTTCCATATGATAATAAATAAAAATAGAAGCTTATGGCTAAATAAACTGTGTCACTGATATTTTAGGTGATTCAAGTTTCTTAGAACTGAATCTTGAAGAACAATATCTTGAATATTGCCACTTACTTTGGGAATGCATCAAAACAGTAGGTCTTCTTGGTGTCAGGAAAAGCAACTCGCATTCCTGAGGTCAAAGGAGAATGAAGAATAACAGCAGCACTCTCATATCGAGCAGCAAGATCCACAGATGGTACTGTCCCTATACTTTGGCCATATATAATCACATTTTCAGGACGAATGCCATATCTACAAAATTCAGAAGTTAAAAAAAAAAAAGTTGGATGGGAAGGAAATGTTCCATCATTTCTGAAATATTTAACATTCGAACAATATAGGATGAAACAATGTTAAGTAACATGACTAAAAATTAAGTTTATCAATTATCACCTTCAATTCTAATAAAACAATAAGCTCTATAATCTAAGCTTATTCTGTTTAACCTTTCAGAAATCAATTGTTGATATTGTTTACAATTTCAACCTTAAAATATTTAAAATCATTTATTATGCTCTAATAATTCAACCTACCATAATGTTGACTAAGTTTGACATATACTACATTACTATCTTTTATTTCTGTGCTACTGGGCATTGAACACAGGGTCTCAAGCACAATAGTCAAGCACTCTATGACTGAGTTACACCCTGGCCTTTTTAATTTTTATTTTGAGACAAGGTCTCAACTAAGTCGGCTAAGCTGCCCTTGAATGTGCAATCCTCCTACCTCAGTCCGTCCAAGTAGTTAGAACTACAATTGTGTGCAACAGTACCAGTTATATTATTGATAGTTTAATGGACTGATATTTAATGTATATTTAATATTTGTATTTCAGTTAATAAAACAAAAGTTTTTTATTTCTCCAGACACTGAGAATGGTTCATTTTTATTTTCTAAACTTGTCATATTGAGAAATGCTACATGAGACTATGGAACGGAATAAGTATGATAATGTACAATTCTTTTTTTTTTTTTAGGTTTTTTTTGAGACAGGGTCTCACTTTGTGCTTCAGGCTGGCCCTGAGCTCAGCCTCCAACTCACATCACAGCAATCCTCCTGCCTCTGCCTTCCGAGTGCTGAGATTACAGGCGTGAGCCACCACTCCCAGGACTGTGGTATGTGGTACTGGTTGCTGCTGGACATGAGTCTCCACACCCAGTATGGTATGTGGTTACTAGGGATCGAACCCGGGTCCTTGTGCTTGCAAGACAAGCGCTGGAACCACTGAGCTAACTCCCTGGTCCGATAATGCACAATTTTTTTGTAGAGATAGACTAACAACTGAAAAGACAAATAAATAAACTATCATTTCAAACACAATATAGTTCAGTTAGTTATGAGTAGACTTCAAAAATATCATTTTACCCCTTTATCATTGCTACAGATTTAAATACAAATTTACTGACAATAAATATTTATTATGTACCTAGTTATGTTCCTGGAACTATTACTTGGCATTTCCACTTAGATGACAGACAGTAATCAGTTCTGGTAGTTAACAGCCATTTGCAAAGCAGCTTCTAGATCTCTCGACAGGTATGAGAGCTTTCTAGAATCTAAACATTCATCAGGAAAGAACAAGGCAAACTATTCCTATGTTCTCTTCCAGGAAAACAGATTATGTGAACTATCCAGGTTATGATATTCCTCCTGATGGTTTCTTCTAATGAGCCCTACATAAGTAAATATTTGGGTTATAACCTAAAGGTGGTGTTCCATCTAGTCCTAATTTACTTTTAATGTGACTAAGCTCAGAAAAGCATTCTTCCTTTCAAAAAACATAGTTCTACAAAGCTCACAGAAATAAAGAAATTGGAAGAATTACATTAGTAGCATTGGCACAATTCAACATTGCATTATTGTTAAGAGCTAAGCAGCAACAACTGCTGGTTGCAATTATGGGTGTTTGGTTAGAAGGGCAAGGCTCTACAGCAGTGATGGTGAACCTCTGGCCATCTGTGCCCCAGCAGGCTGTTTGTTACACTGAAAGCACTAAAAGGTTAACCATCACTGCTCTAGAAAAACAGGGGTGGCTACGAATTAAGCATCAGAGAACTATAAGCAACAATAATTCTAAAATTATGAATTAGAAAGGACTTTTGAGAGTCAATCTAGTTGAGCTGTTTGATGAGATACTCAGTAAAGGTAAGTTTATGATAGGTCTGTAATGAGGACCAGGTACACCAATTTGCAGGCCAGGGCTTTTTCCATGACAACACACAGAGCTTAAGATTGTGGAGGGGCAAGTAGTGACATCAGGACCTTATTTTATTACACATACAAATTTTTCTGAAAAGACCACTTAAACAATAATTACTTAAATTCACTATTTCTCTTTTCACTTAAGCCTTAACTTTTTACTTTTATTAGGTAAAAGTATTATAAGTCATGTATTCCAAAACTTACATACATAATAATTTAAGAAATAGAAAGTACCCGGGAAATCTCTCACTCAGCCTCTTTAAAGGGATGGTGAACAGGCTCACTGAAGTTAAAAATTTGCCTAGACTACTTACATTTATTAGGTCTCCCAACTGTACTTAGGATGCAACATGAGAAGATATAGAATTGCTAAGACTGTACAGAATGATTTAAATTTATTCTGCCTTTATCATTAGTAAAAAACAAATATGTGAAAAAAACAAGACAAATCATTTCAGGAAGTTGACTTTTAAACTGATATATGACAAAGAAAAATGAAAGCTGATTATATAGATTTTTTTGTAAACATATAATACTGAATACTCATGTTTTGTTTCAATAAAAATATCCTTTTGTGTTGCTCAGAAATACTAATAATAAAGACCATCTGTTTTACCTTAACAACAGTAAGCCATATTATTTTATTGACATACTTTTTTAAAGTATAATATTTAGGGCATGGGCAATGTCAGTATTAAAAATATTTTAAAAAATTTTACCATCTTCTCTTTAATTCCTTACTGATTTAACTCTTCAAATCTACATTTTCATTTAATTTCCATTAAGAATTTCTCCACCTTCTTTTTGTCCCCTGGAACTGAGGAACGAACTCAAGTAACACCCAGCTATATCTCAAACCTTTCGGTTTTGGGGGGTCTGATAAATCACCTAGGCTGTGCTCAAACTTTCTCAGCTTACTTAGTAGCTAAGATTATGGGTACATTCTATTCTCACAAAGCTAATAATTCCCTTTATGTGCAATTGTGCTGAAAGCATAACTTTAAACTTCTAAGGAAATATTTTTAAAGACATTTTCAAAATGAATTATACCAATTCACAAAAGTAACAAGGCTCTCCGTAGCACTATTAATATTTAAACATTAACTTAGAAACAATGAGTTTTCTTTGTCTCCTAGCAGTTTATGATAACTTATACTAAGATACCTATCTATATTGAACATCTGATTGATGAGAAATTACATTCAAGTCTACAAGATAGATATTTTTCAAAAAAAAAATCTGCATGTATCTCAGTGACAAGGAAAACAATGTAATTTTCAGTCTCCAAATATATGTTCTTTGTTATAACTCATCAATATTTGACAAAATAAAATATTCTCACATAATTTATCAAGACATTACTTCTTCTATACTTGAAATCGCTTTTCCAAATTTTAAAAATCCAGAATATAAAGTAAAATCTCATTTTATTTGATTTTTTTTTTTTTTTAAGTTTTTTGAAACAGGGTCTCACTTTGTAGTTCAGGCTGGCCCTAAACTCACTATGTAGCCCAGGCTAGCCTCAAACTCACAGCAATCCTCCTGCCTCTGTCTCCTAAGTGCTGGGATTATAGGTGTGAGCCACCATACCTGGTATTGTGGTATGTGGTTACTGGCGAATGAACCTGGGATCTTGTGCTTCCCAGGCAGACACTAGAACCACTGAGCTAAATCCCCGGCCCATATAATGTCATTTTTAAATAATAACTTTATCATTCCAAGAAGGTGTATTTAAGTTACACTGCCTAAGAAAGAATTATATAAAATAATGCAAATTTGTTTAGAATTTTTCTTCAAAAGTTTCTTGTTAAGGACAGATCAAATGAAAGATTATTTAACTATCACTGTTTTCTCTAATTCCCCTGAAAGGCTATCACTGTGAACAAATATTTTGACATCATACCTCAGTAAGAGGGTTCATCAAAACAAACATTTATCATTCAATTTAAAGTTTTTAGAAATCATACATATACACATTCATTAACATTAATCCAACCTGAGCTGTCCTAAAGAGCTTTTTGGGTTATTATACAAAGTTTAAAATTATAATCTAAAAGTTTAATGATTCTTAAGTATATATTTATAAATATCATCTTTGTATGTGGTCAAAGGCATGTATAATAGAAACAATTTTTATATAACACAATTTTGGGTAACTACCATAAATGTGAAAAATACTTCCCAATCCAATTTACCTTGTTCTAAGAGCTAGCCAAGCAGCTTCAATATCCGCATACAGGTTCTTCTCTGTAGGTTTTCCAGAACTTGCACCATATCCAGAATAATCATATGAGAATATATTACAATTAATACGTGATCCCAGTCCTATGTAAAAGCTGCTCATCTGACCAAGATCAACAGCATTTCCGTGTGAGAAGAGTAAAGTGTATTTGGCATTGGGTGAGCAACGCACAAACATACAGGCAATTCGGTTGCCTTTACTGGTTCTAGTCATGAAACATTCAATAGCATCTTTTTCTCTAGAAGAGTATTGCCAATCAGCTCGTTCTGAGAGGTGTAAAGTCCAGCGGCTTCCACTTTCATCGCACATCAGTGTGTAAGTTGGATCAGGTGGCAAAAATGCTAATTTTGAAGCAATTTTCCCTGGGCAAGGTGGACAGCAGAAGAGGCAACATAGCTCACTAAATGAAAGATTATTCATCCTCTGAAAAAGAAAAAGAGATGGCGAAGGTTTTTAGTAACTGGATTCTTCATTCTTGTATAACAGGTTAAAATACAGACATGACTAATTATTATTGATGATCAGTGTCTACTACAACTTCAAGTATCTGCCCCAAATACATCATGGGATCTTTCTAGAAGTACATTAAATGTTAGAGTGAGGCAAATATTCCTAGTCAGTAGATAAACAGAAGTGATTATTACACATAGCATAAAAGTATAGAAGGAATGAATTATCTTTAGATTATTTTGTAATTTGTGTAATTCTATAAAGATTATCAAGGACCCTTGAAGAATTTAAGGATTATATGATGAAGTAAATAAGAAGGTGAAGCAGTGGAAGAGCCAGAATTTGATGCTAGTCATGTCCATTCTCATGCAAACTGTTCCAAAATTCTACTTGTGGGAAAGCAGCCTTTCATTTTATTTTTCATTTCTTTTTTCATTTCTTTTTTTTTTTTTTTTTTTTTTTTTTTTAGGGTTTCTTTTGTGGTTCAGGCTGGCCCTGAGCTCAGCCTCCAACTCACATCACAGCAATCCTCCTGCCTCTGCCTCCCAAGTGCTGGGATTACAGGCGTGAGCCACCACACCCGGCACTGTGGTATGTGTTACTGGTTGCTGTTGGGCGTGAGTCTCCACGCCCAGTATAGTCTGTGGTTACCAGGGATCGAACCCGGGTCCTTGCGCTTGCAAGAGAGGCACCAGAACCACTGAGCTAACTCCCCAGCCCAAGCAGCCTTTCATTTTATCACAGTGAGGTCATTCAAATAACCTGTAAAATGTAAAAATATATATGTATGCAGACTTGTATATAGGTACATAATAATTACTGCTTACGCTAAAAAAAGGCTACAATATCAAATCTATAATGGAAAACAAAGTTTAAATTTTCTCATGTTGGAGAAAGAACACAAGTTTAAAGTCTGAAAGCTGGGGTGGAAACTCAACACTAGCTTCATTTCTTTGGGCAAATTATTTCTCTTTGATCCTCATTTTCTTTAGTAAATATCTCCACTGAATATAGTGGTTGGGAAGATTAAATATGAGAAAGTCATGGAGGCATATAATCCAGTGATGTCCATATTGTTGGCACACTCAACAATGGTCCTTCTCTCATGTCTTTTTCCACTATAATGTTTAAAGTATCTAGTTCATATTAACATGGGCAAAAATAAACATAGTACTTTGCTGCACCACCACCATTTCTTTGTTACCCTTTCTCAAACTCTCCTTTGGCTGACGTATACCAGTGGTTAATTTCAGGAAGAGGGCATTCAAAACAAATCCTTAAAAGGTTTGTAGCACACTAAACTTTCTCCAAAGTGTCTAAGTAAAAGGATAGGAAAAATTATACATCACTATATGGACAAGATTTCCTTACAGAGCAATATTAGGGTTGAGATACCTGAGAAGAGAAGAATGTCCTTTGCACTGAGCACTGAATGAAAATATGTTTTCTGAGCCTCAATACAAACATGATAATTTTTCAGTGCAAATATACTACACAGAAAGAAGCAGAAGCAGCAGAGGAAGAGGGATACAAGTAAGAAATGAACGCCTTTAAGAGACGAGCAAGGGAAAGGCAGAAAACTATTTTGAATAGCAACAACACTTTTATTTTCTATTCTTCTTTCACGTCTTTTCAGCCTTCAAAATACAAATTGAAATAAGAATTAGAAATCAGAACTATTGTCACTTTTATTGATACCAAGAATTGGCTTCCTCAAGTACTATGCTGAAGGTATGAACAGGGCAAAGAAGACACACAATGTATAATACAGTCAGTGGTGGTGAACCTAATCCACAAGTGCCACAGCCAGGTGTTTGATATCACAGAAAACTATAAAAAGTTCACCATCACTAGTATAATTAATTAGCAGTGCCCTCTACAGAATTTGACTATTTTGCAATAGGAAAATTTTTTAAAATATGATGAATTAGATCACTTAAAAAGGGTACGTTTCAGAGAAGATGACCCAGAAGGGGGAAAGACTGAGGGAGGAATTACAATATATAAATACTCTTATTAAATACCTATGGTTATTTCTCACCTTCAACTGCATCAATGCCATCAACTGAACCACAACTATCAACTCCAAGTTTGATTAGTAAGTAAAGTGCCTGCAGCTAAACTGTGTTCTTTTAACTTACCTCTTAAATATGAAGACTCAGACCTTATAATAAACTAGTTTTGAAATAAACCTGCCAACTGAATTACAGAATGGCAGAGGTTCTTCTGGGGCTGAACACCAAGGCAAAGAAGAAAAAATAAGTGAATAGCTGCAGTCCAGGATCTTAAGACAGTGAACATATGTGACCTTGTTCATGATGGCAGAACAAATTATCCCAGTGTCCACTGGCCCAAAGTGAGTTAGCTGGGATCCATGTAATGACAACACACAACCTTCCAACAACAAGCTCTGTATAGGGCAGCAATACAGACAGGCTTTAAAAAATTTACTGTCTTTTTTGTTTGAAAAATTTCACAGTAAAATTAAATGAAGCTAAATTTTTGTACAATATGAGTGAGAAAACATCATTAAAAAAAA